>JAQFYP010002448.1:0-12711 GCA_034694865.1 Bilobella braunerae | reverse complement strand
ATCCAATTTGCAATTTTTTGAAAAGCCAGGTCAACAACGAAAGGCCAAGAATGGTTCAGACGACGTAATAATGATGCCATTTTACTACATATTACGACTATAAAAGGCGAAAAACAATTGCGTAGAGTGACGTGAAAGTTCATGGGCTTGCTCGGTTGAAACCATTACAATAAGTTTTTCTACACAATTTTAAGCGAAATCTTCACTTTCGACGTGAAGATGAAAGATTTCAAAAAAATTTACTCAAGTATAAATTACAGTTTACCAAGATAATAATAGATCACATAACGTTTATTGTTCAAATTTGTTTAGATTCAGCATTTTTTCGGCAACAAAATGTTTGCCGATCTTGCAGGAACCGCGGGCCTTGAACTCACCGTCCTTCATTGTAGGGCTGTGTCCTTTCTGCATCTCGGAACACTGAAACGCGTTTTTAAAGTTTTTTTTTTAAATTCTAAGTTGTTTTAAAAATCCAAAAACCTAGGCTGAGGCACTTGAAAATGGAGGCTGCGTTCTTGCATTAGTTTGCATAGGTGCACTTGAAAAGCTTCTGGCTCTCCTCAAGCGTCGGACCGCCCTTTCGACCCGCGTCGACACCGCAAAAGGGAGCTGCAGTCGTACTACGTCAACGCAGAGTGCAATTGCAATTGCAATTGCAGTGGGGAATTTAATTAAAAATTTAACAAGAATAAACGATGGCCAAACTGTACATTACACTTAAGTAGCAGAACGAAATTTTTTTTGAAAAAATATAAAAATTATTAAGACCAGAAACAACCAATTGGATTAAGTGTTAATTTACTAGTGTTCGGAACATTGTTTTGCTTTCGTAGTGCAATTATGGTTTAGCAATGCAATTGCATTCGTAGTTGTGAAGTACAATTGTAATTGCGATACATGATCGGACGGATGCACAGAAAAAAATACTGTAGAGAATATTGGCTTGGTTTGGTTCACGGAAATTAGGGGTCAAATAAAATAACTTGAACCTTTGGCTAGACAGCAAGTAAATCATATCTGAAAGCAAATTTGAAATTTTACGTTTTGATACGCTAAAATTTTGAAAAACTTGAAATTGTAATTTTAACCCTTCATTTTTTAAATTAAAATCAGGTTTGGAAGAAAGTTTTGGGGAAAGAAACAGACACAGCAGAAGAAGATGTTTTAAAAAATTAGCAAATACTACATTGCTCCTAACAATGTGCAATTACTTTAGCAATTACTAATTACTATAGCAATTAATTGGTCACACAGCGATAGTCCTTGACATATCCCGATCCGGCAACCATGCGTGACGAGTCTTTCAGCATGGTATCGCTGTATCCCACTGAAACAACACTTTTTTTGAATTAATTCAAAATTAAAAAATAGTTCTAAAAAATTCAAAACCCAGTCTGAGCACCCATTAAGGACATTAGGAGCCGTCTAGGAATCGTTTATTAATCCAATTTGCTTCAAATACATAAATTTTTCGGGAAATATAGACAATTATTCAAATCAAATTAAGTTTTGAAATTAATAACAAAGTTTTGAAGAGTTTTGGCGAATTTGGAAACAAAATTACAGACAGTTTGTTGGAAAGGGACTTCTAGGCAAGGCTTGTAATTACTAATTACTCAGAAATTTCCAATTCGTTTGTAATTACTAATTACTTAGCAATTACTAGTTGAAACTAATTTGCCGTACAACGGTAGTCCGTTATATCCTTTCCCTGTGACGGGGAGAAATGCTTGCCGGTCTTGCAGGAGCCGCAGGCCTTGTCGCACGTCAACTCACAGGCCTCCATGGTAGGTTTGTTGCCTCTCTGCGCCTCCGAGCACTGAAACGTTTTTTTTAAAGTTTTTTAAATGTGTTTAAAAAAAGTTTAAAATCTAAAAAACTTACGCTGAGGCACTTGAAAATGGAGCCTGAGTTCTTGCAGTAGGTTGCATAGGTACACTTGCAGAACTTCTGACACTCCTCCAGCGTACTCCCGCCCTTTCTTCCAGTGTCGATTCCGCAGAGGGAGCTGCAGTCGTAGTAGGTCAACGGTGAGTTGTCCTGGCCCACTCGCGGATCCGGATTCGGAAGCGTTGCTTTGTTGCAGTAACCATAGTTGCAGAAACAGTTGGCCTTACAGTCGGCCTCGGAGTCAAACCGTCTCGAAAACTCACACTAACAAAGAGAATTAAGGTAAGTTGTAAGTTATAGTAAGGCAATACCGAGAGAACTGAAACCGAGAACGACCAAAACCGAGAAATCCGAAAACGAGAAAATCAGAACGGAGAACGACCAACAACTACTTTATGGTTTCGTTTTGTCTGTCCGTCCGTCTGTCCGTCCGTCCGTCCGTCCGTCTGTCCGTCCGAGTACCGCGATTATCTCAGGAACTACAAAACGTATCTCAAATCTGTTTTCGGATATGAGTTCCTTGAGATCCGGCCCAGTTCAAGTTTGTTTTTGTTTGACCGGAAGTGACCCCCTTAGGGGTCAAAGGTCAAGGTCAAAGATATCATTCTATGGTCGTTCTCCGTTCTGATTTTCTCGTTTTCGGATTTCTCGGTTTTGGTCGTTCTCGGTTTATGTTTTTCGGTTTGGTTTTCTCGGTATTGACATTGGACCGAACACTAAAAGTCTGTAAAACTGTAAATTTTGTATCGGCATCCGGAAATTTTTTTTTGCAATTTTTTTTTGTCTACTTTGAGTATGTATGTTGCAAACATTAAAATTAATTGTTAGATTTAAAAGTTTTAATAAAAAATATTTAATTAAGTTTTGCACCGAACTACAGCTCAAACATTCTACTCTCTTTTTGCATATGAGTAGAATGCAGTGTGTTGCACTTTGTTTCCAATTTCAAAGTCTACCCTCGTTTCCTCACTGTTTTACGATTTTGAGTTTGTCTACTATTTCCCCCCTCATAGTTTTCCAAGCAGGAGGAAGTATGATAGGTTGGAAATTCTAACTCAAACAAGCCCAACATCGGGCTTGTCAAGCTTTATTTATTATTTTAGCTTGTTAAGCTTTATTTTACTTTTTTCATAAAACCCAAAATTTTTAGATCTTTACCTTTAATTGCAATTAACTTAATTACAGTTTTAAATTTAACGCACTTACATCTCCTTCATTTGTAGCAAGATCCGACTCCTTTTGACAAATGTAGTTTTTTACTGAGGTTAGCTTGCGGTTGACGGCACAGTGTGAGCCGCTGCATTGACACGTCTTGACACAATCCTCTTTATCAATATATTTCGCCTCATAGTCGCAGGTCTAGGACGCGTTTCAATCATTAAAATTACATTAACTAAATACAAATTTAATTACAATCCTAGCTTAATTACAATTAAAAAGTAAACAAAAAATTATGTAATTTAAATGATTAGTTAAACTTGCCCCGTCACCCTCCACCGCCAAGATGTTGAGCATGGAAAGCAACAAAAATATGGTCAGAAAAAGTGACTTCATTGCGTCGCTTGTCTCTTAAAAGTGAATTGATGACTCAAAAGTGAACGAATCTAGTAAAGTGAACAAAAATAAAGTTTACTTTGCAGAGGTCGAAGTACAAATGAAAGTTTTTGACGTGAAAAGTGAACAATTTTTGCTACCTTTGATCCACTTAAAATGAGGGTGAAAAAACTCTAAGAAATATTTCCCCTTCTAAAAGTAGCAATTTCACCTAATTAATTCTTGGGCAGACTTCAGCGGCGATGGAACTCTATTTTCCTTAGGTTCAGTTACCCCTACTACAACTATTACAAATTTGAAAATTAATTTCACGAATTTAATTAATTTAACTAATTAAATTAATTTCGGTTTTTAACTTTTAGCCAAACCAGCCCGTCATTCGGTTTTAACTTTTAGCCAAACCAGCCCGTCATTCGGTTTTAACTTTTAGCCAAACCAGCCCGTCATAAGTCATGAGGGCCCTTGAAGTGTCCTGAAGTTTTCCTGCACCAAAACCTAAAAATATTCTACCAATTATTGTACTAAAAGCAGATTATTTCAGTTTTATAATTTAGCGTCTAACGTATAAAAACGCCTTGTCTGTCTGTCCGTCCTATTTCCAAATGCCTTATAAAAATTTTAGGTAAAGGATTTTGCTCTAGTTGGATAATAAGAGCGATAGTGTGATTTACGCTACGTTGCACGCCTTCCATATATTCGCTATGGTAGCTACATTATGGAAGAAATTTGTCTGTCTGTCCGTAGGGTTGTACCATAACTTCCGCAATAAACCGAAACGACGTGGTTTTTCTAGGTTTTTTTTTGTAAAATGTTTCTCAAAACCATTTTGAGTTTTTGTTTACAAAAATTTATGAAAATGCTTGGCATCACTGTTACATATTACTACACTGCGCTACTTGGTTACATCCGTTTTTTCACGGTTTATTGAACTGAAGTTGATGAACTGCGAAAATGAGTCAAAAAGAAAATAAGAAAAAAATGATTAAGAAAAATGTTGATGGCATCAATGAGACCAATTTAATATTGGTTATGTTAATTTTGAATTTTTTTAAATTGAATATTTTTTAAATAAAATAATTTATTATTATTATTATTTTAATTATTTTTTTATTATTATTAATTTGCATAGAAAATTCACTAGAAATTCACAGAACAACGGATAGTACAGAGTGCTCCACGCGTTTTTCTACCGTGCGTCATTGTGAATAGCGTAACTTCCTACGACACTTGAACTGTGAGCCCCCAAAGTGACGTCACCTCCTGCGACACTTTCGTGTCGTAGTCATGAGTGACCACGGTTTTCGGCCAGTGGAATCAGCGACGTCGACGTACAGATACGACGCAACCTTGTTCTCTAAATATTGCGTTACAGTGCAAATGCGCAGAAACGAGAATTCCGCCAATCTTCTGCGCACTCAACGCGGCGGGCTTTGACTACAAGAAGTACAACAAGCCGCCAGTGGTCTACGCGACACAATCAGCGAATCAGCGATTGACACTTGATTGCTCAATTGATTGATTGATTGATTGATTGATTGATTGATTGATTGATAAAAATTTAGGTTGCATTCTGTAAACTTTGGAGCATTTAATAAAACCCAATTTTGATTATTGAAAAAGCGATTTTCTTTTGCTGTAAACGTTGTGAAACTCTCAGAAGCTTACAGATTGGTAAAAAAAAAAATAAAAGTTACTATGAAGCTGTGTATTTTTTTTTCAAGAAATTAAAAATTCAAATTTTCAGGCCTAACATTTTAATTACAATTCAAAGTAAAGTTGAAGTTTAATTAAAAGTTAAATTTTTACTGTTTTTTAATAAAAATATAATTTGAAAAAAAAACAATGACTTTCTTGAACTAATTTGTTTTTTATACAATTGACAGGTTGACACAGACGCAACTGGAATTGTGGTGTTTTCGGGGACAAGAACAAAAATTTCAAAATCAAATCAAAATAAAAAATCAAATTCAAATTTTTAGTTTAGATTTTTTTTCCCGAATTTTTTTTTTCAAGTTTCATGCACCGAAATAAGAGCCATATACAAGAGGTCTTTTGATCGAGTAACGTTGAAACTGAGAATCAATTTTGCTAATTGTAGAGGAAATAATTAAGATTTATTACTTTGAGCAGTTTTGAAAATTCAAAACATTAAAAAATTTCAAAATTTCGAACTTAGATCATCATTTTTGTTTCATAAAGTTGTGGATCAAATTAAAAATCTCAGGTATTCAAGAGACCTTAGTACCGTAAATACCCGCTTAAACGCGCAGTCCCTAATAAGCGCCTATGTCAAAATTTTGGAAAATAAAACGAGCATGGCGTTTATTTGGGTATTTGCGGTAACTCTGTTCGCCTCTTTTACACGAACGCATGGAATTTGTAATCACTTTTTTTTAAACTTTTTCAAACAATGAGACATACATTTTTTTTTAAAACAATGAGACATCAAAAAAAGTTTTTTTTAGAAACTTGAGAACATCATTTCCTGTGTCTTGTCATTTTCTCAGAATTCGATTCAATTGTTTCAATGATTTGTCTACCTGTGTTTTTTTCATCGTTGTTAATTGAGTATTGTTTAAGCAGAGATTGAGATGTTCCTAATTTGCATAAAGTCAGGTAGAGCTCTTGAGCGGAGCCCGTGACCTTCCAGATTAAAAAATCATCATTCGTCTTCTCTCAGCCTCTTCCCCAGGCCATTCACAAAATAAGGCTTCTACAGAGTGCTCCACAATATTTACTACAGTGCGTGTAGTGTAACGGTGACGTTTACGACACTTTAATTGAGTGACGCAAGTCACGATCTGCGCGAATTCACCTCCTGCGACATTTTCGTGTCATTGAAGCTAATGGGTTTTTGATAATGAGGGTTTTCGAGGACAAGTCCTGAGAGGAAATGCAGGAAAACTCAAGGTAAACAACATTTTTGAAAAACAAGTTTTTTGAATTTCGAAAAACGAAACGTTTGTTTGCAAATTTTGAAAAGGTAACTTTTTTTTTAAACATTTGATTTTAAATTTTTGAAACGCGTGATTTGGAAACTTTGAAATGTGTGAGTTTGAAATTTTGAAAAGAGTGATTTCGAAATTTTGAACCATGTGATTTTGAAATTTTGAAACATGTGATTTTGAAATTTAGAAACATGTGATTTTGAAATTTTGAAACTGGTGAGTTTGAAATTTAGAAACGTGATTTTGAAATTTTGAAACTTGTGATTTTGGAATTTCAGCTGTACACTTGGTCTCGAATCGCTCAACTTCCGGCCGCCGATAACTTGTCCCAATGAAACGGTAAGCAAATTGTACTTTCTAAAATTCAAAATTTCGAAAACAAAAAATGGTTTCAAAATTTCAATTGTTTTTTGAAAATTTTACAAAATTTTAAAAAGTGTGAAGTGCAATGGCCCTGTGAACTGCGTGAGTACTGGCAGGAGATTCACCCCCTTGTAGAGCTAACGCAAGTCTTCCTCTCCTACGGCACTATAGTCATCTGCGTCCTAGGTGATTAATTAGCAATTAACTAATTAGCTAATTACGATTTACTAATTAGCTAATTAACTAATTGCAATTAACTAATTAACCTGAACCTTTTCCTCAGGTGTGCTTCTCAATAGCCTCTCCTTCTACATCCTGGTCTCTTCCGGCCTCGCCAAGAACGGCAGCGGCGTCTACCTCGTTGCGCTCTCTGTCTGCGACACTGGAAACTTGATTTTCAATTACGCACTCGGCGTCGCCCGCGGCGAAATCAGCGATTTCAATGCGCTGTTTCAGGTTTGGCGTTAAATTAATTTGCGACAATTTTTAAAAATCGCTTCAGTTTGCAAAGTTGACGCTTTTTGTTCCACGCTGCAATTCTGACGTTAATTTAGGAATTGAGTTGAAAATCAAAGCGATTTTTATCCGAGTTTGCTTATTTGCGTTGGAAAATTCCATAACATTTTAACGCAAGAATTGACGTACGCCACTTTTTTTTTGCTTTTAGAACAGCGAGTGGCTCTGCCGCTTTCACGGCGTCTTCGTGGAGATCTTCCAGCTCATTTCAGCGTGGATCGTCGTTTGCTTCACGATTGAGCGCTGCGTCGCCGTTTGGTATCCGCTCATGCTCCGTGCGTCAAATAAGCGCAGATCAAAAATCGTCATCCTCTGCGCCACCACCGTGCTGACGCTGTTCAGCCTCTCAAAGCTGTTTCTCGTGGGTAAAGGAGTTGGCGCTATTTAAAAAAATTTCAAATTTTCAAATTTTGAATCTCCCGCCAATTTGCAGGGTTTGAGAAGGACAGCGTCTTTGGCTACGTCGCCTGCCTCTCGAAGCGACACTTTTGGGAGGGGATGTCGTACATCCGTGTCGCATTTCAAACATGGATTCCCACGGCCCTTGTTGCACTGTTCAACTGCCTCATGTTCTGGAAGCTGCGTAGAGTAAGGCGGAATCGGAAACGACTCACGGGTACGGGTAAGATCAGCGATTTTAACTAATCGCTGTTTTTTTAATTAACGCTGAAAATTTGAAAATCAGCGTATCGAGGCACGGCGGAGCGATGTCGAGAAGCCGTTGATGCGGGGCGGAGTTATCGCACCAACTCGACCACGCCCATGCTCATTGCCGTATCGCTTGCGTACTTGACGCTCGTGTTGCCGCTTGGCGCTGTTCAAAGCGTCGAACTGCACTGGAACAGGCATCATCGCATCAGGGCCAGTTCAGAAGAACCCCAGAGGTCAGCGTATGTGCACTGGTAAGTTGACCTTTGACCTATGGCTGATGACCTTCAACTAAAGGTCAATGACCTTTGACTTGATCCTCGTGAACTGACCAAGGATCAATGACCTTCGCCATCGCCTCGAGGGCGATGACTTTTAAGTTTGGGTCATTGACCTTTGACTCCAGGCTATTGAATCTTGGGTCAATGACCTTTTACTCGGGGCTGATGACTTTTAAGTAGGGATCAATGACCTTTGACTCGACGTTATGGACCTTTAAGTATAGAGGTAGTGACATTTGACACGGGATTACCTGTTTTACCGTAAAATATGTGGCAATGACCTTTCAATGGAGGCCGTTGACCTTTAAGCAAAGGTCAATGACCTTTAAGCAAGGGTCAATGACCTTTTTTTTCATTTTCTTTACAGGATGAAGGTAAAGTTGCTGCTCAAGTGTATCCGTTCCTTCTGCTTCGCGTTTTACCAGATGAATTTTGCCATCAATTTCTTCCTCTACTGCGCCGCCGGCGTTCAGTTTCGAACGTATTTGGCGCTTAAATTGCGCAGTTGGTGGAAGGCGCTTGAGCGCCTGGGGTGGAGGTCAGAGGTCAACAGGGTCAACAGCACGGGAGCAACGAGCACAAAGACAATGACCTCAGAAGTGGACTCGGCACTCTAGCGAGGTCAACAGAGGTCAACGGCTGCGGAGCAAAGAGCGATGACCTCACAAGTGGACTCTGCACTCTAACGCATCAATACTGAAAATCCTTTTTAAATAGAAATTATTCTGAAGAATTTATGAAAAACTGTATTAAATTGTATTTTTTACTTGAGTCGTGCACCGTGCTAAGAAAAAGCATTATTTCATAACTTCCTGAAAAAAAAAATTGAAAATTCACTTTCACGCCTGATTTTGAGCGCTGAAAAATGGACAACGCAAAGTTTAATTTGATTTTGAAAAACGCGCCCATTCAGTTCAGTTAACTTTTTTAACCAAACCGTTTTGAACAGAAAGTGAAAAAAACAATGAACAATGTTTTTGAAAGGCTCTGCACACTGGGGGCGGAATTGCGTCGTCGTGTTGTTACCATTTCTGACCTTGGAAGACGACCTGCGCAGGCGCAGAGGTGAAAGCGCCAATTACCAATTAAATTTAACCACGAAAGCTAATTGCCAATTAAATTTGGAAAAATTTTACTATTGGTAACTAATTCGGAAAATTAAGCTAATTTTTTTGTACACTTTTGGGACCATTTTGAACAACTTTTCCAAATAATTTTTTTTTCCGGAAATGAAAAATGAAGTTTTGATAAATTTTTGAAATTTTTAAGTTTACATGCTAAATGCATAGGAATTTTTTTCATTTTTTTTTTTCCAATTTTGGAAATTATATGTTTTTAAACCTAAACTAAACCTAAACTTAAACCTAAACCTAAACATCATAAAAATAATTTAAACTGAAATTAGAAAAAAAATCAAAAAAAAAATTGTATGCATTTGGTATGGGAAATTAAAAATTTCACAAAATTTCATTTTCCCTTTCCCGAAAAAAATTTATTTGGAAAAGTTGTTCAAAATGGTCCCAAAAGTGTACAAAAAAATTGGCGTAAACCGAATTAGTTACCAATAGTAAAATTTTACCTTTTTAACCACGAACGCTAATTACCAATTAAGTTTAACCACGAACGCTAATTACCAATTAAATTTAACCACGTGACCTCATCTGCAGCTACGACGACCTGTACTGGTGTCACGTGACACGGATTCCACTTCTCGGTAACCAATCACCGTTCAGCTTTGACTTCGGACAGTCTCCAAAGGTCACCACTGTTTCCTCTGAGGTGACATGGTTGATTGATCAGGTGACATGTCAGGAATGGTGGGGCGAACTTGGCGGTTCCTGCCCCTTGGTGGCCACCGTCGTGAGTCGTGACCTGGACAGTGACGTGACCGGAAGAGAGTGGACCGCCGTGGATAGCTGGCACACGAGTACCCTGTCCATGTCACGCGTGACCACTAATTGCACTGGGTGCAACCACTGGAATGTGGGGCCTTCGACAATCGCTGCTTCCAGCTCAAGCTGCAGCAGAGAATCATCAGCGATCCAAATAACAAAAAACATTGATTCAGCGATTCTCATAGGCAAGGTTTGATGCGATATTTTTTTTTGAAACACTGCACTGTTTTACAGATAAAGAAGTGATTTGGCAAGTGAAAAAAGGCTCTGTACACGCGTAACTTTCCGGACGGTACTTTAGGCTTAATTTCGTGTTAAATCATTCAATTGAAAATCATTCATTTTTTGTTTGCAGAAATTATTTCAAGAGAACTTTTGAAAAACTGTATAAAATCATTTTTTTTTATTTGAGCCATGGCCATGTTTAAAAATCAAACAAACATTTATTTTCGTCAATTTTGTTTCAAAAACGATTTTTCAAAATTTTAAAAATCAGGAAACGCTCAGCTCTCTGATTTTAAGTTAATTAAGTTTCAATTTAACGGTTTTCTAAGTTTGAACAAAACGTTCTTTGGTTCTTTGGAATTTTTCGGTTGTCGTAAATTCCTTTTAATTTTCGGAAATCTTCAGCTGAAATACATCTTCGATTTTGAAATTTCTACCAAATTCGGTCGCTTAACGGCTACCGAATACTGTCGTCTGGCTTTGTCTCACACACTGAAATTGTCTAGATTTCAGTTCAGACAACGTTTGAAAACAGGATTGAACTTTTGAATTTGGAAATCGCTGATTTTCTGCAATAGTTTTTTTTTAGCGTAGGAGAGTGAGGATGCGAGCAGCGATGATGAGGAACATCATTCCAGCGATAGTCGTTCCAGCCCACTTGTTACTCTTTGCAGTTATTGCAGACCGCGGTCGTGTCCCACGGTACACCGTCCGGGAAACCAACGGTGCAGACCTTCGCCGCGTAGCGGTCACTCTGCCTCTTCCCAAACGCGCTCAATGAAGTCCGGACTACCGTCCTTCATCACAGCAAGGTCAAAGGTCACAAGCAAAGCCCAGGGGTCAACAGGTCACTCACTGGGGTCACAGTCCTGGTCATGGACTTTGATGGTCTGGATTCAGTTACCCTGGAAGAGGACATGTCAACAGAGCCGTGTCACAGTACGGCCTCATCGACAGCTGTCCCTCGGGGTCACCGAGGTCGAGGTCATCGGGGATGCACATGTAATCGAGCAAGTCTTCGTAGTAAGTTGAGGTCCTTGACCCTTGACCCTGGTTGGTGCCCTCAGCCGCGTAATACTAGGTAGCATCGCACCACACCCACATCTACTTAGCTTAGTTGTGTACACAGTGTGCTTTTTGTAATACTATGTTAGAGTACAGTTGTATGAGTTGTTTTGCACACAGGTGTAACATCTGCACTCTGTGCAACCTCCACTGCACACAGTTTAAGTTTGGTGGGGTTAAAGGTGAAAACTGGATTTTTATAGTGTTCAGTGTGCATTCGTGTGCTAGTTGTGTGCACAGTGTGCTTTTTGTAATACTGTGTTAGAGTACAGTTGTATAAGTTGTTTTACACACCGGTGCAACATGTGCACGCTTTGCAACCTCCACTGCACACAGTTGGGTCACCCTAATTGGCAGACCAGGCAGACTAGGCAGACCAAGGCAGACCAGGCAGACCGGGAAACGGGAAATGGCAGACGAAGGCAAAATGC
Organism: Bilobella braunerae; assembly: GCA_034694865.1. Lineage (NCBI taxonomy): Eukaryota > Metazoa > Arthropoda > Collembola > Poduromorpha > Neanuridae > Bilobella > Bilobella braunerae. The sequence goes on along the minus strand of JAQFYP010002448.1, from coordinate 895 downwards.
ATTGGTGGAGTAGGCAGACCAGGCAGACCGAGGAAAATTATGAGGGGAATTGGCAGACCAGGCAGACCAAGCAAACTCTGATAGAAAACTAAAGCAAACTTCACGAGGATTCAACCTATAACTTTTTACACATAAAATCCAATTAAATTAAATAATATTAATATATCGTAATATATTACGGCTTTCCTTAGATAAATTTGCTCAAAACAAATTAGAAAAGTAAGCTTTACTATTTCTTTTGTATTTTTATGTGTTGAAAGTTATTGGTTTAATCGGTAGGTTAGGTTTAGGTTTAGGTTTTAAACTAAACCTAACCAAAACCTAACCTAAACCGATATCCTCTCATAGTTTTTGCTTGGTCTTCCTGGTCTGCCAAATCCCCTCTTAGTTTTTCCCGGTCTGCCTGGTCTGCCTACTCCACCGATGCATTTTGCCTTGGTCTGCCTGGTCTGCCATTTCTCGTTTCCCGGTCTGCTTGGTCTGCCTAGTTTGCCTGGTCTGCCAATTAGGGTGACCCCACACAGTTTAAGTTTGGTGGGGTTAACATTACTTTTAAACGTCGGTAAATTGGTTGAAAATTCAACCAGAACCTGGTAGTTGGAATAAGGATTTAAAAAGGCAAGGAACATTTAGTTAACATAACTTTTAAACGTAAGGAAGTTGGTTCAAAATTTAACCAGAACCGGATAGTTGGAATAAGTATTTAAAGAGGCAAGGAACATTTGGTTAACATTACTTTTAAACGTCGGGAAGTTGGTTGAAAATTCAACCAGAACCTGGTAGTTTGAGTAAGGGATTAAAGAGGCAAGGAACATTTGGTTAACAATACTTTTAAACGTCGGGAACTTGGTTGAAAATTCAACCAGAACCTGGTAGTTGGAATAAGGGTTTAAAG
>JAQFYP010002447.1:0-12720 GCA_034694865.1 Bilobella braunerae | reverse complement strand
GGACCTCATTTTTGTGGACGTCTTTCTTGTGGACGTCATTGTTGTGGACCTAATTCATTGGACCTAATGGCGTGCTTTCGTCCCAGCGGTCTTTGCGGGATTGAACAAAACACGTTAAAATTTGGTTATTTTGACCTTTGACCCTAAAAAAACCGGAAGTGATTTTTGCCCGGAGTTTGGCCCTAAACCCGCGCAGATACATAATACATTTATGTGTAAAATATGGCGCCTGTAGCTTCAGCGGTTTTTTAGGCATCGATCACAGACAGACGGACGAACGATTTTATAGTATAGATTTCAATAAATAATCGGTCAGTTTTTAGTAAATATTTTGCCCAAGCCACTGATCACATTGAGCACCCTGTTATGAATCCAACCGACATGAAGCGCCGCCTTCATATGCCGCGCCCTTCAGCTCAAAGTCTCGTACGGCGACACTTCGTTAACGTTAAGCTCCTCCCTCCAGCCCATTTTATCTTACGCCACTCCCCGTCGGCAGATTGCTGGAATTTCTGTTCGCAACCGTTCGTGATCGCGTACAAACTCGATCACCATTCAGCGATTCAGCGTACCAGGGCGACACTGTAGCCAAGCGCTTTCAGCACATCTACAACCAATCCTGATCCTGTGAGGGTCCCGCCCGAGTTGAACCTGAATCTGATTCTCGTTAAGCCGCCAAAGTTGATAAGCCTTTAACTCCAAAAACGCTGTAAACGACATCAGCAGCGATGTGCACTGAAAGGAAGCTCCGCCCCTACACTTCATGTAATCTTTGAAGCGATAAAATTTTTTTGTTTAAGCCCTGTTTAACTTTGCCCGTTACAAGGCTCCGCCCTCTCAGAATCCGATAGCGCTGCGAAACCCGTTTCACACCAAATCAGCCTTATGTTTAAATTTCAAAGCGAAGTTCAGAACAAAAAGAAGCGATCAGCGATTATACTGTTTCAGAATTTTCAATCCTTTTTTTTAAAGTTTTTATTTTGAAACGGGATGAGTAACGAGAGAGTTCGAAGAAATTTCCGAATTATCCGAGGAGTGAGTGCAATAAGAGTATGTCAATTGTGATTAAATTTTAATTGAAATTAAGTTTTAATTACAAATTTATTTAATTTTTAATTTTAGTTTTATTTTATTTGTAGTCAAAATTTGTAGAGAATCTTGACAATTGCAAGACACTTGAGAAATATGTATTTTGCACTTCTGTTTTTCAACTTTTTTTAATTTAGAAGTTTTTGACACAAATTCGATTTTGAATTTTCCGAGCACATGCGGTCTCGACGGTTTCCTGACGGCCATTTCTCAATCGCTGAATTTTTTAATTAGCAAGGAATCGCTTTTCAGTATTCCATTCAATTCCATACGTCACTGACACCGGAAATGACGCTGCTTGCCTCACTGCATCAACAGCGATTGTTTTGAAAAACGAGAATTCAGCGATTGTAGCCCTCATCGCTGCAGGCAAAAAATCTTGAAAAAAAAACATGAAAAAACGCACCGTGGAATTCATCTGGGACGATTGATCTTACTATTGAATTGCGCGTGAGCGATCCTCCGTAGAAATGGAAAAGTGGGAGTGGAAAATTGTTTTAGAGAACAAAAATTCAGCGATTCCAAGGGCTTCATCGCTGGAGAAATTGCCTTGGTAGGTGGTCATCGAGGTATTACGATCAAAGGCATGTCTCCAGCAAGTCAGCGATTTGTAATTGGCGCCAATTTGTTCTCAAGATACCTGTTACATGCATCCGATTGACTTCCAGTGCCATTTTGTTCTGTGCAAATCGCTATCGTGCGCTGATTCAGCTCCACGCAAACTAACTTATGTTCCGGTGTTAAAACTTTTTGAAGATTAAAAATTGACAGATCTCATCATTTAAAAAAATAGTTCAAAAATACTATTTTCATCAATTTTTTTTTAATTTTTCTTTTACTTTGAATTATTCAGAAACAAGAGTCCTAATTGCTAAACTTATCTTTTCGAAATTGACAAATTTTTATACCACTTTTGTGCCACTTAAATATTTTGTCTTCCAAAATGGTAAGAAAATTTGTGTTTGGTGTTGATTTATGGGTGTTGTGGTTCAAAATCAATTGAGATATGTTTCACAAATAAATACTAATTAGACGTAATTGATAAACTTTTGTTGTTATCAAAATTATCTTTTGTCACCACCTCAAAACTTTTATCATCAAAATCATATTATAAAAATTTTGGTCTGGAGTTGTCTAGTCTCTTTGACATGTTATGTCATAAAGAAATTTATGAAATATGTTTTATGTGAATTCTAGCGTTGTCACTTACAAGTAGTAGGCAAGGCCTGCAACTCTCAGAAAAATCCCAAGTTTGGCCAAAACACTTGTTTTAGTAAATAATGGAATGCAAATTTTGTATTTTTTTTCTATGGTAACAATTGCGCGCGAAATTCAAGAAAATTGATATTCAACACTTGTATGAAAAGCTTATGGGAATTTACCCGCAAGTTCTCGAGTTTCATATGATCCCCCCTTCTTGATTTTCTAAATTTGCTTCACCTAACAATATAGAAAACCCAAATTTTATGGAATTGCATAAAAAATTTCTAATTTGGAAATTGAAACATAAATTACATCTCAATTTTGATGTCAAAAAGTCAAATTGCATTAAACTTCATCGTATTTTAACTATAATTTTACCAAAAATCCGGATTGTAATTGTTTGATGTTTTCTACTCATTTTCCAAGCAAGAATGTTTGGGACTTGAGAGGTAATGTTTGCAGCAGATAGTACGATTTCAAGTTTTGTGAAGCAAATTAAGAGAATGGCAAAGGGGGGACCACATGAAACTTAAGAAATTGTGGGTAAATTCCCATAAGGTTTTCAATACAAGTGTTGAAAATCATTTTTTTTAAAGTTTGCGCGCAATTGTGACCATAGAAAAAAATTGGCATTCCATTATTCACTAAAACAAGTGTTTTGGCCAAATTTGGGATTTTTCTGAGAGTTGCAGGCCTAGCCTACTACTTGTTAGTGTTAATTTTCACTATTTAATTAATTAAGTTTAATTAAGTTTGCTTATGTTTAATTGGAGTTGTGCCAAATGGGGAATTTGTGCGCCGCGGTCCTTGGGCACTGAATTTCAAATTATCTCAATTTTCCAATTGTTGCATCAACCCTCAACCGTGCTCACTTCATCCGAGCTACGAAGCGTTCTTGAATCGCTGAGACAAAAATCGCTTTCATACACTGAATCAAACGAAAATGGCTATAACGCTAAAAAGGATGCACAAAATTTAAAACGCTTTGCCTATAGGCTCGTTTCAATCCACCGACAAAAACCGTACATCTTTGGGCTCTGTAGCTCCCATGAAATGTTAATTATAGTTTAAAATTTAATTGTGTTTAAGTTTTAATTGTAAATTAACTCATTAATTGTAGTAATGTAATTTAAAGAAATTTTTTACTTTTTTGGAAAATTTAGGCGAATTTTTACCTTCAGCGCCGTCTGGAATTCTGTGGCTATTTTTCACGTGAAATTAATACTTATCTTAGATTTTTTTCTAGCCATTGTGGTTCATTTCTGTTTTGATAACAATTAGAATGGAAACATTTCTCTTAATCGCTGAATTTTCGAATCCACAAAGAATCGCTTCTCAGAATTCATATGTGCTGTACGTGGTTAGTACGCTGGACTGAAATCATGCCTGCCTTAGGTTAGTTCAACAGTTAAACCTATTATTTTAGAAAACAAGAACTCAGCGATTGTGCGCCCGATTGCTTCCAGCAAAATGACACTGGAAAGGGGTTATGTTTAGGAGGTTCAAATATAAAAGTAAAAATTAGGTTCAATATTGAAAAAAAAAATCTAGTTCAAAAGTCCTCGTTCAAATAATTTTTCTCATTATTTTTTTTTTTGGATTTTTTTGTGATTAAATTGTTATTGTGGTTAGTAGTTAGTAGCAAAGTACCGTTGCAAAAATAAGAACCGCTTCAGCCTTTGCACCGGGATTGGCCACGGTGCTCAGAATTGAAACCTTGTCTGTGTCGCTGGTAAGTATAACGCCTGGTACGCACTTACCGTACTGATGCTTTACCGTTACCATGCCGTCCCTTGTCGCATGCACTAAGCACATCCTAACTTCCTGTATGCAAATATGTGGATGCTTTCCACTTGCTGTGCTGCGTCCCTTCCCTCCTCAAATACTGCCCAGTAAGTTAGGATCACTCAATTAGCATGCCTCTAAGCACAGTGCAATTAGCGATTCTTTTAATCGCTCTACGTCGATTTCGTAACAAATATCGCAAAAAATGATGACGGTAGACAAAGTGGATTCCAATCCGACGGTGGAATTTTTGTTCGTTCTGCCTTTGGAAAAGCACCAGAAGCGGATAGCATAAAATTGCCTTGCGCTAAAATGCGCCTTGTACCTCAGGGCGTGTCATTCTCCCTCCTCATGTCATACTTGAGCGATGCATTTTCCTCGAAAACGTATAATATGAAGCCATTTCCTGAGAAGTTTTTACCAAAAGAGGAACGATTATTCAACTATATTCTACAGAGGTAAATTGGTGGTTAACAATTTTATTGGGTCCTTGCCGCTAGATGGCGCATTTTCTATTCTGCAATTAATGCAGTTCTCCTACTTGTCAAGTTGAACTGGATTTGAGTAATTAAGTGACTTATTTCAAGTATTCACTGCCTAAAGTTTCAGTTTAATTGATAATTATTCATGATACAGTGCAATTTCCAAAAGTTGCAAATAAACAAAGCGTGCTCCGTTCTTCCTCTCTCAAATGTTGAATCAATTCCAACTCGCTTGGGAGTACGGTAAGTGAATGAGCAAGGTACGAAGCACAGCAAGTTAGGATCGGTTTACCGTCCCCCGTCGTTACCATGAGGAAAGCTTGGCAGTTACGCATGAGCAAAGCAAATTAAGTTAGGATCGTGCAAAAGTGAAAAAACGATGCGGTAAGGCACGCAGTACGGTAAGTGCGTATCGGGCGTAACTCACGAAAATGTACCGTGTGTTTCGAAAGGTTTGCTGTGCTCTGCTTTAAAAACTGCCCCAAGATACTGATGAAAAGGTTTTTGTTCGACCTTTTTTATGTACAACTTCTTAGCTTGACATTAATTTTGAAACTCTATATTTAACATAAGCGTTTTTGTAGGTCATTCGACAGGAAAAATTACGCTGCAGCGTGGCCTCCTTGGATAGTTTCGCATGATCACCTGAACGCTGCTAATTTTTAGCGTAGCGCTGAAAACGCTGAAAATTAAGAATTTTATATTCCTCCAACCTCACCTTTTTACGGCTACCCGAGTAACTCTTCCTCCCTGAGGAGGAGTCAGCACAAAAATTCCGCGCACATTCACGATTTGTCTTACGCTTCAGCTCTTCTGCAACGTCGCTGCAGAAGCATTCGTGCAAGTCCAGCGATGCTTGTTAAACAATCCGTCCAGCAGCGCAAAAGCGACATCAGTAGCGTCGAGCACTCTAAGGACGCTCCGCCCCCACAATTCATATCATCTTTGAAGCGATCACAAATCAACGCCCAGTTGCACTTGGACGCTACAAAGCTCCGCCGTCTAATAATCCAACAGCGCTGCGAAGTCTGTTTCACGCCAAATCAGCGCCAATAATTTACGTTCTTATTTAAAAACGAATTTCAGGACAGGAAGACTTCCTTCCACTTTTTTCCCAATGGCGACACGACAGACGCAGCAGCGATTACCACGGCGGAAGTGTAGCCAAAGAAGGATAAAATCACTGCGCCGACAAGTTCCGTTTGTGATTTCAGTGTCCTTCATTCCGGCGCACACAGTCGCTGTAAATTCTTACCATGAATCTAAGACATGTCACCATGACTTTGGAGCGCACGAGCAACGATCAACGATCTTGCAGCGATTGTCGAATCGCTGCAAAAACCAGCTTCTTCCAGCCTACAGTCCTACGTTTCACGTTCATCCAGTCATCTTGCATGTGTAAATGCCGTTTCTTCGCTGATCTTCTTCTGAAAATGTCCTTTCTTTAATTTCCCAAACCTAAACCCTAAAAAAAACTCTTGATTTGTGTTTTCAATGAAACGTTTTACAAAATTTAATAAAGTAAAAAAATACGTTTTAAAACGTGTAAGAAAAAGATGATTTCTAAACGTATTTCGAAACAACGCTATTTTGAACACACCTGTACACGAAACTTTACCTGTCGTTAAGCAATTTTGACTGAGAAAATTACAACGAATACTTAAATGGCGGTTTGCTTGTAACTTACTTATTTAAAGTTATTTAAATCAAATGCCATTATTTAATTACTTACGGTTACTAATTTAAATATTTAAGTTAATTGTCCAACTACACTTACTGATTACCAATAGAACGGAGTTTAAGAATTCACATATACAATATTCAAATAAGTACCTTAGTTGCCTTGAAAGTGCAACTTTTTGCCCCTTGTCCAAAAATAGACAGAGCGTTTTAAAATCAAAGTACGCTCAAGCTTTACATTGAAATTAACAAATTGACAACTTTCGCTACTACCCAAATAGAATTCGGCACTTAGGGCCCACAGAGATTTCTCATTTAGAATTTTTGGATTTAGATTTCTTTTCTCCTAAAATTTGAAAATTTTAAAAAATGTGCTATTTTTTAAGATTGTTAAAATCTTGGAAAACTTACTTTGTCACTTCTCTTCTCCGGGGTTGAGCAGAAAGGAGTCGTTGGAGGTGCAATATTCGTTGCTCACGACGTATCTCAATCTTAAAATGCACTCAGCATCTGAGGTGAAACCTTGTGCTACTGCAACGTAGCAAAGGAGCGCCAAATTTAATATTAAAAACGATTTCAACTCCATTTTTTTTAGCGCATACGACTTTTTTTCTGATTCAAAATTTTAAATATTTGGAACAATGAGCGATGACTTCAAAATTAATAAGAGTTTTGTTTTTATCAAGTTACCCCTTTTGCGCTACTTCAAATTTATTTCTTCAAAATGATGGTAAGAAGTTTGGTTTACAATTAGCTTTCGGTTTAAATCTCGTTTAAATAATTCGTTTAATATTAGTTAATTAATTAGTTAATTGGCGTTAACTTTAACTTTGCAGCCTATGAATGGTTGAATTGTGCGCCGCTATCATTTGGCGCTGAAAATCTCAATAAGTCATATTTTCTAACTCTTTACACTCTACTGTATCAACTATTGTTCACTTCATCCCAGAGGCGCGCAGTGTCCTAGAATCGCTGAAAGAATGGTAAGATTATAAGCCAAACCGCGGTAACGTCGAAAATTATGCGCACATTTCAAAACGCTTTACTTATGAGCTCGTTTCGGTACACTCGCCAAGTTCTCCAAAGAGCATTGATGCAGCGTCTGTTAGCGCTTTTGTCCAGAAGATGGAAAGCCGTGATCAGCGATCCAAAGCGCACTGGCTTAAAATCGCTGGGAATTTGCTGCTGGCCAACCATTTTCGTTCTTTTGCCAAGTCCAGCTCCAGTACAGGATTGGCTTAGCCTACTTTTTGCCATTCTTGGAGACGGGCATGGGACTGCGCTGAAATCGCCGCTGAATGCGACTACTTAGTTTTTGTTCAAATTTTTGGAAAAACTGAAAGTGTGGCCTTGAATAAGAAAAGTGTGAGGATTTTTTAAATTTTGGAAAATAATGGTAACTTGAGTAAATTTTTAAATTTCCCTAGTGAGGATTACTATGAAATTCTTTTACTTGTGATTAAGTTTTAATTATGATTAGTTTTTAATTGTAGTTTAGTTTTACTTTTTCGGCAAAAATTTGAACCTGTATAAACGCGAAATTTTGGGTTTGGAAGAATTTGAATATTTGTTTTTATTTGTATTTTTTTTAAACTTTTCAGAACCTCATTGGGAGCGGTGGTGTCTACGGGGTTCGCTGACGGCCATTTCTCAGTTGCTGAATTTTTCTGAAAAACCGCTGAAAAAATCTCTTCTTTTTTTTTGAAAATTTTAATGTGGCCTTGAATACAAAAAGGACAAGATTTAAATAAAACTGAAGCAAGAGATTTGTATCACTAATTTTTTAATAATTTTAAATTTTGTTTAAAAAGTTTTAGGGTTGATCCCAAAATTTTCTTTTCCAAGTTAACCCTATAATTTTGATATACAAGATCACCTAATCAAAACCTAACCATTTGCGATTTCTAAACTCATGCATTCAAAATGTTGATTTTATAGTTCATGACTGCCCTCAATCGCAGATTTTATGATTGAAAATAATGTCGATTAATATTTAAATTAAATTTTGATTTTAATTACGATGAACTATGGTAAAAGTCTAGTTTAATTTGATTTTCATATTTTTTTTAACATTTGTATTCACAATGCCCAAATATTTGCAATTGCAAATATCTTAAACGCCGTCTGGAATTCTGACCGATTCTCTCATAGGAAAATATCTTTAATCCAGATATATATATAATATGTACTAAAAATTTGAAATCGAAAAAAGCGGTGCCAGCAGCCATTTTCAAAGTTTCAAAATTTTCAAATTTAAAATTTTTAAAAATTAGGCTTGAGCCTAAATCTTTGAAACCAATTGCTGGAAGAGAGGAGAATCGGACAAATGCCTACCTTTTGAAATCAGCGTTTCCTCAGCCCAGTGGGAAATATGCAAACAAAAACAGGAATGTGATAGGAGAGAGTAGAGATCCAGCGATATATTTTTAAAACAGATTTTTTTTAAATTTATAAAAAGGTTTTCTAAATTCCAGTTCCAAAGTGAATTGGCGATCAAGGTAGAATTTTTATTGAAAGCAAAGCTTCAGCACTCAGAGCCCACTCTTTTATTCATAAACTACTTTTTAAACAATTTTTTTTAGAACAATGTTCGAAATTTTGTTTTAAAATTCACACCATTCTCGTGAACAAAAATCTACAGACGAGGTTGGTCAAATGATAAGATATTTTTTTTTCGAAATTAAATGTAAAAAATTTAAATTAATACAGACAATTTTTAATTAGGATTTGGAATTTAATTGTAATTAACTTTTAATTGAAGGAGCCAGTGCAAGAAGTGCCTCTAGAATTTGTTGATTATTTTTGGGTTGTTTATTTTGATAAAAATATATTTTGAAAAAGGGATACACGCACGAATTACGCTTTAAAAAGAATACAAGGATTTATTAGTTTTGAGAATGCGAGTGGCATTGCAGGGTCAGCCTTGCACCCGAGTGTCTGGTATGGGCTCAAAGGTCAATGACCTCGTTTTTGAAAATCTACATTGTACCACACGTGTACATTTGGGTTCGCAGTACCTTCCATAGCGAACCTCGGAACCTCCACAATATTAGGGACCGAACTGTTCGTTACTTTAGCGACCCGAGCCGAATCTAAAACAAAAAAAAAATAATAAAACGAACCATCGAACCTGGTTTACTAGGGTTCGATTTGATTTAACACATGCTCTTATGGAAAGAGCCCGAACAAAATATTTCGTTGCAAACCGTACCCTCATACAATTTCTTGCAGCGAACCGAATCAATCGAACCGTGTCTACGAACCCCAAAGTTTCGCTCGAATCCATACGTACATGATTGTACTGGGTTAAGCACTTAATTGACTTGGGCACTGAAGCAAAAAAAAAGACATTTTATTGGCCAAAGCTTAAATACAACACCCTGAAATGGCGTCCAATGTTAAAAAAAAGTAAAAAGATCCTCATAAAAAATGGAAAATTTCACAAAAAAAGAAGGAAAAAAAAAATTCAATTTTCTGGGTATTGCACTGACTTGGCTAATTATAAAAAGTATTGATAATTCGACCCTCAATAACAGAAATAGCGTTTACATTATGAAAATAAGTTAAAAGCAATAAACCTTTGTTCGGCGAAAAATTATGAAATAAACATTTTTTTGCAAAGATTAACTTTTGACTTCCCTGGAAGGACGCAACGAAAGAGGGAATAAGCAAATTAGGGCTATTCGAAGCATTATATCTTCTATGTCCTGTTCTATGCAGGGCAATTTTCACGTTATAGTGTAATTCTTGCTACAGCCATTTGTATTTTAGAATAATTATTTTGATATTATGAGGTGGCCTTGTTATTTTTATGTTGTTAAAATAGAATATTTAAAAAAATTCAAATAGTTAGAACCTCTCTGTATAACGATTTGCAATATGTTCATATTAAAAATGTTAGATTTATTTAAGCATAATAAAAAAAAACTAAATTTACGCGGTATTAAATTTTTAGATTTTCAAAAAAATAATAATCAACAACAGTTTTAACAATCAAGTTGTCTATTTATGGCTAACGTTGTTTTATACTGGCCCCTTCATAGTATCAAGATAAGTATTGGGAAAATGATTGCATAAAATTGAGTGCTTTGAATAGCCTTAATTCCTAACTTTGTTAACCGATTTCCAAAACGTATGAGGTATTCAGGTTGATTTAGGGTCGTACTGTTTATCATCATTTCTTAAAATTAAAAGGTTGACTCAAATACCTATAAATTACTCGTCATTAATTTTCACTTATATTTTTCTTTTTTTAAGAACATGCACTCCTATCCTTGGACGGCCTTGTTTGGCTAGTTGATTGATACATTCAATGGAAACTCCCAAAAGCTTAAATGGTGAACATACCACTAAGTTCAAAATTGTGTATAAATGATCCTTATTAGATTCGCTTGACACTTCCTGTCACAATTATTCGGTTGAAAATTTTGTACGGGACAAAGTTGCATGATTTTGGGTAAATTTTCGGTGAATATCATAGTTATAACTTTAAAGTTCAAACTAAAACAATGTGCGCAGCGTCGCTCGTGGGTAATTCTTTTTAGGAAATTCGATTTTACAAAGCAAGCCTTAGCAGCGAATTTTTTCAAAAAGTAAAAATTTTCTAGAGGCACTTCTTGCAGCAGCCCTTTCAATTGTAGTTTAATTTTAGCAAAGTTTTGGTAAAAATTTGTAAAGCGAAATCTTGACAATTGCCAGTTTGGGAAAGCTTTCCTTTATTGTGAAAATTTTGAAAATTTTAATCTCTTTTTTTTAGATTATAATTGAAAGCGGTTTTGGTGACCGCATTTCTCAATCGCAGAATTCTCGAATCTACCGTGTCGCTTTTCGAATTGCGTCGCGTATTCACGCTGAAATTTTAATTTTGTTTTTGGAAGATTTATTAAAAACATAGAGGACTTAGAATTTTTAAAACAAGAGAGTGGAAAGTTGAAGAAATTTCTTTTTTGAATTTCGACGAGGATGATCATAAAACTTATAATTAGGGATTATATTTTAATTGCAATAATTTAATTAATTAAATTGAGATTTTTTGTTTACTTTTTAGGCAAAATTGCAAGAGACCTTTTGTTAATTGCATAGATTCTCTGAATAATCGTATTTTTAGTTTCAGCGCCGCCTGGAATTCTGCTAGATTTTGTCATCACAGTAATTTTTGTTTTAGCTGAAAAAAATAGATTAATACAAAATTAAAAAATTTGAGATTTTTTTTTTAGAATCTGATCAAAAGCGGTGTCAACGGTGTCGTTGACGGCGACTTCTCATCTCATTCCCTGAATTTTTGAATCCGCACAGGAATCGCTTCTCACAATTCAACTGTTCCATTCGTCGCGAATACGGGATATCAAGCTGTTCGACGTGTAATGTCTGCCACTAAAATTTTGTAGCAAATTTCTTAAATTTTATGGTAAAGTCTTCTAATTGAGCTGAAACGCTGCTAATCGCTGCCATGGAAACCATGTCATCTCGGTCCATTAAGCTCTCCCGCGTGAAGTAATAACGCTTGAGCTATAAAAATTTAAGCTTGAAAATTTTGAAAAAAAAAATCAAGCATGAGTCACTGAAAAATCGCTGAAACTGAACGCCGGTACTGGAAGGGAAGACAATCGAAACAATTCATACCTTTGAAATCAGCACGATTCTTAGCAGAGATCCAACGAAATTTTGTATCTGTTTTTTTTTTTAATGTCAATTTAAAAGAAAATGTTGTTTAAAATCGCTGGAATTGGTTATGGCCATCAATTATTAAGCATCGCTTCAAGCGCATCAAGAGAATTGCGCTCTCCTCATTTAAACAAAAAAATTATTAAAAAAGACTTCTAATCATTTATTTTTTAAATTTTAAAAACTTAAATTAATTAGAACAATGGTCGACAATTTGTAAAAAAAAATCGGAATTTTTTTCAGCAAAACATCACTTCAGTGTCACTTGAAATTCCTGCCAAAAAATTTCCCGTATAAAAAATTTCTTTTACAGGTCGGTTCGAGCAGTGTACTGAATTGAAAAGTTTTTATTATCTTTGACTGATGCTTAATTACTAATTATAATATGTGAATTGATAAGATTTTCTTTATCAATATTATCACTTGGTATTCGTTTCCTTTTTCCTAAAAAAAAAACACTGCCAAAGGTTAACTTTCCATAAACAAAAAGTTTCTTTCCAAGTTTCTATTGAGATGTACGGAGAAATTGGAAGGGACTTTTGAAAAAGTCGCTTTGGTGGTTTCGAGCGGGAGATTAGAAACTGTGCGGCAAATAAAAATATTTAATTCAAACTACGTACAAAAGTTCTCTATTCGGTTAAAATTGAGTTTATCTCTATTTATAACAAAACAAAGAACAGTAATTAAGCAAAATTAGCCAAAAGTAATTTCAATACAATTTGGCGTTATTAATTGGCATTTAGGAAAAGGAGCGTTATTTGACATTCCCGCAAAGCGGATGATCAACATGAAGGGAAGGGTAGGGATATGGAAAGGA
>JAQFYP010002446.1:0-12722 GCA_034694865.1 Bilobella braunerae | reverse complement strand
AAATATTGGAGGGTAAGACCTTAACTTTTCAAAAAAAATTGAAAATTGCGACACCCTAATATATATATATATATATATATATATATATATGTGTGTGTGTGTATGTTCAAGATTTTGTTTTTATTCTTTAACTATTAAGACTCATAATTCTCAAAAGTAGTACCGTTTTTATTAAAATTTACGTTAACATAACTAAACTAAATTTTAACTAAAATAGTAAAATTTTTTAATCCTCTTAGAACGGGCTGGTTTAGCTTGAAATTTGATTTTAAATTTTCTTGCAATCTCTCCTTGCAATTAGTTAAGTCAAGCTAACGTTTCTAAATTGTTATTTGATCTCAAACTTGGACGGGGTGGTTTCAGTTTTTACAATAACTAATTGTTTATATTATATTGTATGTTTTTGAATTGCAAAATGAGAGCTATGTGCGTGCAAAGCACTTTATAACAGTAAATTCAAGACCCTTTAGGACGGGTTTTGTTTAGCTTTAATTTTTAACTAATAATTTTATCCTAATAATCGTACTTTTGATTTAACTAATTTTAGCATTACATGTGTGTCATTACATGTGTGTGCGTAGCATTTAAAAGGAGAAAAATTAAAATTCTCCTAGTACAGGTCCTGTTTTGGTATTTCTTAAAGAGTAACTGTTCTTAATATTTGTTTTTCTTTAGCTAATGGAAATTATTTGTAATATGTTCGAATCCCTAATGGAGCTTGGAAGCTAATTAATAGCATACGTAAACTGTGATTGAATGACTTCACCTTTTTTTCTTTTAAAATTAAAATCTAACCGTTTTTATGCCAAGCAAAACTTAAAAGTTTACTTTTAACGCGGTGGAGACCAGGCTGAAATTTTTTCCTAAACTCACTTCCACTGGTTAATTGCATGCTTAATAATGAACTTTTTCTCAAAAAATAAAATAATAATAATGAAAGGTCTTAACACTTTGCACATATATGGGGCTATATTCTAGGCATGAAATGGACAGCCTTAGTGTACTTTTAAACAACAACAACAATTACCTCCACTGTATTTCTCACTTGAAAAATGAAAAGTTGAAATCAGATTATGCCTTCAACTGCTAAAGGCAAAATGCCAAACAGGAAAGCGATACACCTTCATTTCAAGTGCTTTCAAAGGACTAAAAACAAAAAGAGGGGTTGACCAACATTTTTGAGGTCACTCTGCTTTCAAATCCAGTTCTAAACTATTCTCAGATCTCAAAGATCTCAAAAGAGAGGGGCCTTTTAGAAATGGGTTGTGTTTTGAAGAATTTTTTTGAGGTCACTTGAAGGGTCACAAGGCCGTTTGAAGGTGATTAACAGTCGCCCTTTGACCGAAAGTTTCTCTTTCATTTTTAAATGTAACAAAACATTTTTGGAGAAATTCAGAGACTCGTTTGAAAAAAAAAACCTCTTTCTTATTTTTTTGAAATAAAGTAACGCTAAATAAGGTAACGCATTACTTTTTGAATAGAGGACAGAGTTCGTATCCTACTGCAAATGAAAAGCAACGGTTTTTCGGGTAACGGGAAAAGGCTTCTCATGCCACATTTTCGTCCAGGACTTAACGGTAATTTAGGGTTGACATAATTTGAAGGGCCAAATAGGACTACTTTTTAGTGTCTAATTTTAAAATTATAACGGAATTCTAGACCCTTGAGATCTTGTATAAAATCCCTTGCACTTTCAATCCTACTTCATTCGCATTTTCAAAATACTTTCAAATTATTTTCAAAAATTACTTTCAAATACAATAAATTCAAAAATACCTAAAGTTCTGCAGGAAAAAAAATTTTGGTTATTTTTTTTGGGCACTCTGTCTTAAGAGACTTGATAACCAAGGAGAAAGGACTCTACTTTGCCTGTCTATGGCTGGGAAACGCCATATTTTTAAAATGAAAGGATTTTTAAAACTTAATATTTGATTTACAAACCTATTTAAAACAAAAATTTAGTTATTGATTACTTATATGTTTATTATTATTTATTGTTTAATGTTTATATTTAATTTAATTTATTTTTTTTTAGGAAAACAATTGAGCCGGAGAAGAACGTGTTGGAAGCAGACATAATATTAGCAAAATACTTTGAAACAAGGGAGTGGCTCATAAAAAAAATATTGGATTCTCGACCCTTGGGAGGACTACAAGATGACCCTCGCAAAACGAGTACGAGCTCCTAGTGAAGTGGGACTGGCCAGGGGTTGTCAAGGAGTCATGGCAACCATTGGCCAACCTTGACAACTGCTCGGAACTCGTCAACAAGTACCTTGACGACACTCTAACTAAAATCAAGCAGGAGGAGCTTGAAAAGGAGATGGCGAAAGACATTGAGGTAATCGACCTCACTGGAGATGACGAAATGGAGGACTCCGCCGATGAGGGTGACTCTAAGGATGACGGTGACTCTCCCGATGAGGGTGAGTCCACCCATGAGGATGACTCCGATGAAGTCATTCTTGAAGATACACATATTCAAATTCACTATCAAAAATACTATCAATAAAGAAAAATTTATTATTACACACTGGTTTTGTAAAAGTTTGGGGGCTCTAGTTTTGTTTCGAAGAATTTTTGAGTCCATTCAAAAGTGTGACAAAGTCATTTGAAGGTGATGTAGGGAGTGCTAAGGTACACGAGCGTTTGCAAAATGAGGTTTTGAAAGAGGGTTTTGAACTGATCATTTCTTAAGATTTTTGTTTACAAAAAGAAATTTTTGGTTGAATTGTTATTTTGTTGGGAAAACTTCCTTTAACACAATTTAGAGGCCATTTGAAGGTCATCTATGGAGTCTTTAGTTGCCTTATCCACACTACTCTCATAATTCCACAAACTGATGAAAAGTCCATGAATGCTAAAAAACACAAGTGTTTATGTGGAGGAAAGTTGAGTGGAGCCGAAAAGTTGCAGTACTTAAAGGACGCTAGGAGGGACAAATCTTATGCAATGTACATAAAAATATTTTAACTTTGATACGATTTAGTATTGATAGTCTGTGGGGTTGAGGCCGAGTGGCCCGTTGCTCGGTTGGAAGTGGAAAACAAAAGGATATTTAATATAATATTCCGAATATTCCTCGCCTCACCCAAAGAAACGGTGTGCGGGATACATTAATGCCCCGAGTCCCTGCGACTATTCAACTCTAATTTCTCAATCACTGAACGCCAAAATGACGATTGCAACCTTTATATAGAGCATAAACGGATAGGAAAATTAAAATAAGTTTATCTATTTAAATTTCAAGATTATTTAATATAATGTTTGTCTAAATGTTTGGTACCACATTTATTGGCAAGGCTGGACAAGAGCTTATGCTTCCTGGTTTTACGGCTGGTATAGCAGTTTACTTTTAACATTGCCTCTAAAATAAAATGCAAATTTCTATTACAGATTGCGGTTACCCATTTCCGCATATAACAATGAATTTGCATATGGGATTTTCCAAGGCTTGCGGTGAAGGACCAATAAAGAAAAATTTAATGAAAGTACGTTTAAAAAACATGCATCCTCACAACGCATCACTTCTGCGTTTTAAATGTCCTGAGCAACCAACGGTATTGAAAAATCAACCGCACCACAATAATTGTAATTTCAGCGTGTGTGATAAGCAGTTTACGGTAGGTTATTCAATTAGTATTTGTTTTTATTTGTCTGATCTGAAGGCCAAATATTTTAACCTGAAACGCTGTCACATTTGGCTTCAAAGGAAAAAATTCAAAAGAGTTGGTGGAACAAACTGAGTAAGACTGAAGAATGTGTTCTGCTTGTCGGGATTACTACGTGAAACCACAGGGTTTGCAGCGCCAATTTCTGGGGATATCTCGGAAGCTCCAACTAATGTTTTTTGGAATGCAATAGAAAAGAAAGTTTCAAATAAACAAAGTGAAATTTTGCTAAAAGAATGAAATATTAAACCTTCAGAAGAGTACTAAATATTCAGTAGGAGATGAAGTAGTTTGCTAGGATAAAAAGTGTAAATTACTTTTAAAAATTAATTTGTAAATTACATAGCTGTTTGAAAAATTAGATGGATGTACATTTAAAATAAGAATAAAGAAATTAAGAGAATACCGTTAATTACACTGTCCAATATTTAAATTTTCCTTACGACTAACTCTAACTATTTCACGAATTAACAACAACGTTAGGATTTACGGAAGTTGAACTTAACTCAACAGTAGACGCAGAAAGCTATTTAGCAAAATTCAGTGCTAATTTTAACCACAGAAAAACTATAATGTTTGTTTACTGACACATTGTTGAAAATCAATATGTTGGAAATCAAATGGCACCATGTTTGAGAATTTGTACTTATACTGGAATCGACAAATAATTCAAACAATCAACTTTCAACAACTTCAATACATTCCAGTTAAACAAACTTACATTGAACACATACACATGTATATAATGAGTAAATTTGGCAACATCTTACCATTTGAACACGGAACATTCTCGGCAACTTTCGAGTGGGACAATATTAATTATGGCTTCTTACACAGTTGACGAACTTTACAAATTTATAGCCCCCAATACTGTGGAGCAGTTGAAGAACGATTAGTTTTTTTATCTTTTTCAAATCTGCGGCAGTGAGGGACCGGATTGGGCTACTTCCATCTAAACCTTGGCAGAAAGTTAATTCCCAGATTTCTTTCTGGACATAACGGTTTTTTAGGGTTGACATGAATCAAAAGGTTCAATTTGACTACTTTCTAATGTCCAATTTAAAGTTCAACCGGGAATTCTAGATCTTTTTGTTTTCGTATAAAATCACTTGCACTTTCAATCTGACTTCATTCAGGTTCAAAAGAATAAATCAGAAAATGGTCAAATTGCCAAAAGTTGTTCAAATTGGTTAACAAAAGTCTTGGGGCACTCTGTTCTAAAAGACCCCGTTACCAAGGTGAATAGATTGCACTATGGCTGCCATTGAGGAAGTCATTTTTAAAACTAATCATCTTTATTCACAAAGTTTAAGTTTAAATTAAGTTAAAATAGATATTTGTTAATCATTTAAGTTGTTTTAACTGATCAACTGATTTAAACCAATTTTATTTTTGTTTTGATTTTTAGTAAAACCATTGAGCCCGAAAAAAAACGTCTTGGAAGCGGATGGCATTCTGTCACGCTTCTTTGCCACAAGGGAGTGGGAGGTGAAAAAAATATTGGATTCTCGACCGTTAAAAAAAATGAAGACGACCACCGTAAGCAAGAGTATGCTCTGATCGTAGAGTGGGACTGGCCCGGGCAGTTAAACAGTCGTGGGAGCATCTCGACAACCATCTCGTGGTTGACAAACAACCACGAGCTTTCTCGTGGACAAATTCCTGGATTCCATTGCCAAACTTTAAGTAGGAAAAGCTTGAGACGAACTCCATTGAGGTCATCGACCTCACTGGCGACGATGAGGAGAGCTCCATAGAGGTCGCACGAGGAAGACTACGGCGAAAAGAGCTCCGATAATGCCGTCGAGGAGGACTACGACGTTGAGGGTGACGAGGACTCTGATGAGGAGGACTCCGTGGAAGAGAGCTCCAACGAAAATTCAGGCGTCGACATGGAAGTGGACATTGATGAGTTGCTGGGGGATTATCTCCCAGCAGCCATCGATGAAGTTAATTTTGATGAAAATCAATTTCAAATTCAATCCGAAAAATATGAACAATAATCAATTTTTTATTATTGAGCATCGTGTCTAAAATTGAGTTAATTAAGGGACTGCCTAGGGGTTCCGATACCGATAGCCATGTCTACATACTACTAACAATATCGATTGGAAGCACACAATGTCCGGTCTGAAGTAATTACTGGGAACAGGACTCTCTTGCTTAACAACCAACACCGAACTTCCTTCTTTTAATTACAAAACAGTACTACCTTAAATTTATATCTTACTCTAGTTAACGAAAACCCAAAGGCCTAAAAGAAAGGGACAGTTTTTTTTCCAAGGGCACTGGAAGGTGTTGCTTTTATCGAGTGTCGAGGCTGACGTGATGCATTTGAAGAGATCTGTCGGGCGCACAAATAACCTAAACCTAACCGCCAGAATTGCTAAAGCTGTACTTCAACAAGGAAAACGAAATTCGCAACATGTATGATATAATAGTTTTATTCAATAATATTAAAACTCTAAAGATCAAATTTAGAACTCAATGTATTACGTCGCGTCGGTCGACTCGTTACCGTGATGAGTTTTTCTACCAAGAGCGTTCTCTAATATAAATCTACTTATTATTTAATTTATTATCGATAATCATAATCTATAAACGATTAAATGACGTAGCGGCGGTGGCGGCGGTGTCAGCTATTCTGAATGACGCTGTTGCGTGAGGGAGGGAAGGAGAAAGTGAAAGTTGAGGAGAAATTGCAGAGTTGGCTTGCGAGATGGCGTGAAGGTTGTACAGAGGGTAAAGACGGAGAGGAAAATATGCAAGGAGAATTGTTCGCTCGTCTAAATTCTCCTCTTTTATTTGGTAAATGCTAAAACTTTGGGCGCAAGGAAATATGATTTAAATTGATAAAATAAGTTCAGTTAAGTTAATACTATAAGTTACCTAATTGAAGTCAATATTACTTTGTTGTATTTATCTATTCCACTTTTTATTCTGATTGCAATGTGCTAAACCTCCCAATATAAATTGCAGTTTAAATTGAATTGAGGCAGGTTGCAGCGGGAGGTCGGCGATGTGACAGATATGATTGATGGGAGTTGGTGAAGATGAGAAAGGCGACTCTACTTCTCTTTTTCTCTCTCCTTTGTTTGATTTCAATTCGACGAATTCACTAACTCATTTTATGTAAAAAAAATCTCGTCTAAATTAACATTTAAAAATTCAATGAAAACGTTAGTTGATTGAGGGAGATGTAAGAGACAGTTGCGGTTAATGAGTGAAGAGAGACCCGCATCGCTTTCTCCCACAAGCATTTCAATGCTAATTAATGTTAGGTTACAAAATTTAACATAATGCTCATTGTAGAGGGTAATTAAATTCTAATTATGAGTCGTCAGCAAATTCTTAAATTTTGATCTTGCAACAAGAAAGAAGTGGTGCCAGGGCATTATTCCCTCGGATTCCCGAGTTAAACATGACCTACACAACTCCAGGGCCATTAGATCTAAACCAGGTCACTTCCTTCAGAAGCTTTATTCTATTTCTGTTGTGACGCGTCTTCTTAGGCTAGAGGTTTGAATTTAGCCAGGAACACTCATGTATATGAGAGCATATGATCAGCATGGGGGTCTTTCACTAAACAGCATTTAGACAATAAAGACGCTTTGGTCAAAGTTCGAGTCATGAGAAGTTGGTCAATCAAGTGGGTATGATTTTAGTCATGGAACCTTAAATTGCATAAGCTTCTTTTTATTAGTTGTTGATTCCAAACACTTACTTAAGTGTAAAATGTTTTAATAAAAACATAAAAATTAAGTTCTGTATTAAATTGGAATGTCCAGTGTGGAGGGACTTTGATTAAGGGAAGATGAGAAATGAGTTTAAGGGTCCAGTAAGTCCTCCCACGCTTCTTCTTTCCCTTTCTGTACTCTTGTAAATTTAATTATTTAAACTAAAATAAATATTTAGTTTTATTGTTTTAACTATATATTCATTTTCATTAAAGGGTTAGATTTAGTTAATGCAGAATTTGAAGAATGCAGCCAAAGCACTGGAGGATGAAACTTACGATTAGATTAGAATCTCTCGGCTCGTTTTACCTATGTTGTCACTTGTTTCTTCCTATTTTAAATCTTAACCTAATCTTCTGAATTAAGAATTTAATGAGACTGAAACTATTCTGTCATGTTTTCTCATGTAAATTTACAAATGGGTCTGAATTAAAATGTGGGATTTGGTGGGAACACCAGAAACTAAACATAGAGACGAGAGTTTGACATGACAAAGCTATTCCGGATTTTTAGTTTCTCTCGCATGTCGAGTCTTTTGTAAAATATGTGTAATATAAAATTTTACATAAGTAAATTTAAATAATCTTTTTTTAATTAAAAGAGCGTTTTGAACCGAAAGATTATGATGGATGGAGACAAGAAACTGGACGGAAAGTAAATGGCCGACAACATTCTCAAGCACTTGTCCTATTTCTAACACTCGACTCTTTGAATCTATGGAATTTTATTAAACTAGGACAACTCTAAGATTTATTCTAACTTATGATTAAATTTTGAATTAAAAGAGAAATTGGAGAGAACAGAAGGCGGTGGGGGAAGCGATTTAAGGTACGGACGTGAGAGTTTAGCTCGTTGTTTCATTCAGTGTTGCGGATGCACGACACATCGGGGATCCTCCTGCCACTTTCTTCCTAGCTTTTTGATTTTGTTCAAAAGTGGTCAAATGACAGGGGTGGCCACGTCACTTTGACACTTGTCTTTTTGAGCAAGTAGTAAGAAGCCGGCACCCGGAAGCAGACTTTCTCCTCAATTAATTAACTAATCGCGGTATCCGAAATTCTCGGGATTTACCACTCGCCAGTCATCCTCCTCGGTACAGGGTATTTGGTATATATAAATAAAACATTATTTGAATTGTGAAAAACATTTGGTTTGTTTAATCGTTGTGTCTCCTACCTGGCTCCACCCAATTGATTGGTTCTTTGTCCTGGAACCTTGTTCCTTTTATTTGAAGGGTGTGATTCTAGTTCCAGGACACCATGTCAGACAGTGACAACGTCGTGGACACCGCCGCCAAAGGCTCAAAGGTCACTCAACCTTCAACTGTCACGCAGAAGTCAGTGTCTATTTCTGAGGTCACGGCACCTCCTATGCCTACTCAGGTAACAGGTCAAGGGTCATCATCGGCTCCTCTCCGTGCTCCAATTATCGAGGCCATGATGAAGGAGTTGTTCGCGTCCAACATCAACATCAGGATCGGGAAATTGAAGCAGGAGGTCACGCACCTCCGTGAAGACACGGTACGCCTCGAAGAGGTAACTTTGTACCGCAAGAAAATAGTGGATTTCCGTGTCACGCTCGAGTACCTACAGTCGAAGGTTTACCAAAACTTGGTCACGGAGGCCGAGATCACGCATCACGCCGAAGTCTTCGCCGTGACCGAAGCTGAACTCGACAAGATGAAATTGACAATGGGAAAACTGGAAGCAATCATCGCCTCCAAAAAGAAACCATCCTCGTCGAAACCAGTGTCACAAGGTTCAACTAACAAGGCTCAGCAAGTCAAATTGCCTAAAATTAATTTGCCTACCTTCGACGGTAAGGCGGAAGATTGGCGAAGTTTTTGTGACCTCTTCACGGCCATCGTCGTCGACAACACGACAATCTCCGAGGTTTTTAAAATGTCTTACCTCAAGTCGTCACTGAAGGAAGAGGTGGCTCCGCAAATTAGGAATCACGCAGTGTTCGACGGCCACTTCCACGCAGCATGGGAGGACATGGTGAAGCGGTATGAAAAAAAGCGTGAGATTGTGTTTTCTTTATTACGCAGAATTTTCAACGCCAAAAACGTGACCACCGACAGCCACTCGTCGCTGCAACGCCTTCTGGATACTGTGTCGGCGGCTCTTCGCTCCCTAAATGGTCATGCGCCACAAATTCAAACACTGGGTCGACCTCCTCGTTTACCTCATCATCGAGAAATTGGACATGGAGACACGCAAAGAGTGGGGCAAAGCCCATCCTGATGACAATGGTATGCCTAATTTTAAGGACTTATTTGATTTTTTGGAAGTCAGAATTAGGAGCCTCCAGGCCTTGTCAAAGGGCCAAGGGCACAAGCGTGACGAAGCGCACGGTCGTGTGCACAATGCCAACGCTGCCTCAACATCGTCCGCTGAAGGCACTTGTCAGCTGTTCCTCAACGAGAAGCACCCTAGCTACAAGTGCTCTCAATTCGCAACGCTTAGAATTGCAGAAAAGAAGGCTTTCGTTTATTCAAAGGGCCTCTACTACTGCTGCATGTCACCGCAGCACAAGTCGGCGGAGTGCACCTCCAAGTTCCGGTGCAAAATGTGCCGCGGCAAGCATCACTCGCTGCTTCACGGTGACATGGCTGAGAAAGGAGCCTACAACACTGTCCCACCGCCTCCAATCGTTCACTCGTTTGTGCCAAGAGGCGTCATAAACCCTGCGCCGCCGTGTACATCAACTGCCCAAGCTTCCGGCTCAAGTGCCACTGTACACACAGCGGCCAAGGCTATGTCAGCGCCCTCCAGGCCTCTCCTAGCAACCGCTGTGGTAAATGCAAAAAACTCTTATGGCTCATGCAACCTTGTACGAGTTTTTCTAGATTCTGGAGCACAAGGAAACATTGTTAGTGAGTCCTGTGTCCAGCCTCTCGGCCTTTCTCGTTCCAAATTGGAGCCCTTCGTCTACGGAGTTGGTGACACCCTCATCGGTAAAAGTCGAGGCACATCCACCGTGACACTCATGTCACGTGTCGGGAGCTACGCGGTGACGCTCAATGCCCTCATCATGCCGAAGGTGACCGCGCCTCAAGCCGACCAGCAACTTGACCACAGCAAGTGGACACACCTCAAGGGCCTCCCTCTTTCGTACTCTAAATTCTTCGAAACGAGTGAGGTGGACATGATTTTAGATGTGGGCCTGTTTTTTGAATTATTGACAGGTGAGAAGAGAGAAGGCCCTCCAGGCACTCCGTGTGCCCTCAACACCCGTCTAGGCTGGATCGATGGTGGCTCCGTGACACAACCACCCAGCAGACCAGTCCACATTGTTCGATTCCACCAAGTGGCCCTTACCGAGACCACTGACTTGGTAAAGCGATTTTGGGAATTGGAAGGAGTGCCCACTGTCGTTTCCATGACCGACGAGGAAAAGCAGTCTGAGGCTCACTTCGTCTCCACGACTACAGAGGGTCGGTACGTAAACAAATTGCCTCTTAAGGCACCCCCCTCTGTTCTAGGTGCCTCTCACCAGATGGCAACCAAGCGACTCCAGTACCTCGAGCGGCGAAAGGAGAAATTCCCACAGTGAAAGAACAAGTACGCACAGTTCATGCGTGACTACGAGGGGCTGGGCCACATAAAGAGGGTCAGTGAAAAGGATGCTCAAGAGGTGGTGGGCACCACCAATTACATCCCTCACCACTTTGTACTCAAGGAGGAGAGCACTACCACCAAACTCAGGTTAGTTTTTGATGCCTCTGCTGCAACGTCCAATGGCACTTCGCTCAACAACATTATGACACACATTGTTAAACCTTTCATAAAAACTGTTAAACCTTATTTTAACAAAGAAGAACCAACATTATTTTTTTAGTAAAAATCCGCTTTTGGGACTTAAAAAATTGTCTAACAGCTTTAATTAAGGCTCAATATGACTTTGAAAAGCCTGTTCACATTGTTACTTACAGTGCTTGATACGGAGTACGTGCTTTATTATTACAGACAAATGAAAATGGGAAAGAAAGAGCAGTAGATTTTTCCTTTCAAAATTAAATCAAGCCCAAATAAATTATACCACTAATGACAGAGAATATTTAGCAAATATTCATGCACTTCAAGTTTTCCATCCCTGTATTGACGTATTGAGTGTCCACGGCCCGAAGTCGGGGGGGGGGGGGGGTTAAGGACCCTTGTCCTGGCTTGGGTATGTGCCGAGATCGAAAAAATTCCTGTATTGACGGGACATTTTTTTACATTATCAAAGACCACCAGCCTACCTCTGGGATACAATTCATGGAATTGCTTAGTACGGATGTAGGTGCCCACTCACTATTAACTAAATTAGGAAATACATACATTTTAAATGCATTTGACCATTATTACAAACGGGCGTAATCAATAGCTGTTATTGGCCGCACCATAGATACCATTGCTAAATTTTTGAATAAATTGTTTGCTTTTTAGTTCCAAAATATTTGCTTTAAGATAACAAGCAGTCCATATGTGAGCAGTCTTTCAAGAGCACATGCTAGATATATAATGTGAAGGATATTTTTATCGTATTACTTTAGGGGTTTGCCCTCAATGTGACAAGAATGCACAGTACTATGGAGAGAATGATTTCGCATAATTTTTACTCAATACATGAATACTTGGATGAAAAATTTAGTAAAATTCAATTTTCATAAAATTCTACTATACATGATATGAAGCACATTGTAGAGTGTGTCAAGAACCGTTTTTTTTCTTATAAATTTTCTCAACCAGAAAGCATAAGATCCGATTCAAACATCTGGAATCTGAGAAAAATTGTCAAGGAGTCTTTATAACAGGAATAGGAAAGGACTAATACTAGACTCCGTAGACTAGAGTACTACAAATCCGTCGAGTTTTATAGTAGCGACAAAAATAAATTATAATTTCTACAACAAACTGTTGGGCAATCTTGAACAATTACACCTTTTACTTGGGAGAATATGAAATTTTAGGAAATGTAAATATTTTAACGTATATCGTATAAAATGCTTAAAAACATTAAAAATAAGAACAGCTCATGTGGGCAGAATGCCAATGCGTACAATTACTGCTTTTCTTTCTATGATTGCTCAAAACCTATTTCGAATTTCAAAGTCTGAAATTCTGAAATTCATCCAAGTTATTGAGAGCTGGCAATTAAATGGACATAAGGAAATAAAACTTAAGCCATACACATGGGCTGTGTAGTTTTGAGTTTTAATGTAAAATGCATTTGAATCGGATTTTCAATTTTTTCAATTTCAATTTCAAATCGCTTTATTTATGTGTCGCTCCCTATCATTACAATAAAGTATTGATCTTCCTAAGGT
>JAQFYP010002445.1:0-12726 GCA_034694865.1 Bilobella braunerae | reverse complement strand
TGTATAACAATAACTGTTAAATTCATTATACTGTCCGGCAAACAGCCCTGCTCCATAGGCTTCTGCCTTTGAGGAGTGGAAACCATAAAAAAAAAAGAAAAAAAAAAGTACTTTCTCTTTCATTTGTTCTGTAATTCGAAATTTATTTATTTCTATATTTATCTTTCGCTTTCTTAATTTTGGCTTCTACGTAAAAAAAAAATACTGCTACAAGCTTTTAAAAAATGCTCTGTGCATTTTCCGCTGTGTTTAGGGGAAGCGCCTCAACTGGTTCTCACGCCTCCGCGTTGCATCGCTCCTGGAAACAGTGAACGTCTGTGGAGAGAGTCTTTTTCGAAAACGCTTAGAAAATTGTTTTTAAAACTTTAGAGAAAATGTGTTTGGAACAAGAATTTAAATAAAAGAAACGGTTTTTTAAATTTGCCTTTTCAGGTAAAGCTCCAGATGCTGAAGAAGCAGCGCGCAATACCACCCGGAAACAAAATACGTGCTAATACAAACGGTTAATATCTAGGGAATACATTTTTGTGATTCACTGTTAGCACGCACTATGAAACTATTCAATTAACTGTCTAAACTCTCATTTTGACGTGTAAAGCCTTTAGCTAATTGCCGGATTGTGGATTGTGACGTGAATTTAATTAATTGACTAGCAAATAATTAACTAAAATCAAGACAATTTTATTTTTAAATCACGTCTTGCAAACCCCTTGTGCACATTTACGTTAACTTTCTCCAGAATTAGGTACAATGTGATTGAGATCTGTGTCTCGGTGATTTGGAAAGTTTGAAAATTGAAAATTTCAGAAAGTTGAAAAATAACAGGAAATTTAGAAATAAGTAGTTCGAAAATCTAAAAACAGGTCGATCGAAATTTTGAAAACTTTCAATCAGTAGGCGTAATTGAAATCGTAGTGAGGTTGTTTGCCAGTGAGCACAACACTATTTCTGTAACAAATAGTCTCTGAATTCCTCCAAATGTCCCAAAACAAAATTTTCACATTCATTTTCTATCTAATAAAAATGTTTTCTGACTTTTTAAACTCTTCTTGAGTATTTTAGTTTCTCTCAATTTTAAAATTAGAAAACAAAGTATGTGTTGAAAAGATTTATATATTTTTTGGAGGAATTTTTTTTTCATGTTAAATTTTGCAAAATAAAAAAAGTTAAAGTTTTGAATTTTTCCCAAATTCCCAGTATTGGACAAAAATAGTTATTAAACATTAATTATTAATTTCACAGAGCGGGCCAGCGGCCTGTAATTATCGAAAAGTAAATTACAATTACTTTTAATCACAATTACCTATTATTAGTTTGAAGACAACAAATCAACTGCGGTTTGGTTTAATTTAGAATATCTGAAACAGAAAATATTTCATTCGGCCTCCTGAAAAACAGATATTTCAATTACAGGTGTTTGAAATTACAATTATTTTTAATTGTAACTATTTTAATTACAGTTTAACTATAATCGTTTGAAATTACAATTTCATTTACAATTACTTAGGGACCAATGATAACGACGCAACTGTTTAAATTGTGTGGTTTTTCATAGTATCCGAAGAATAGGAATTTGCATTCGGCGTTTTATAAATCAGATTTAAAAAAAAACTTATAAAAAGAATCGTAAGCTCTGAAGATGCTTGGCGTAGCTAAAACGCTTCACAAAAATCACTCTGTACATTGCCGCTGGGTTAAACCTAAACTTACCGCGGCGCACGACTCACCGACAGTGGAGTGGACATTTTAAAATAATAATAGTATAACTTGTGCATTGTATTGCTCTTTTTGTTAAGAAAAGCTATGTACAAGTGATCGAATTCTTGAGAAGGTATTTGAGTTATGCTCTTTGCAAACCTTACTTCATTTCACGTCAATTCAGTGTCCCAAAACTACTGCCAAATAGAATTCTGGCGATTCTGAGCAAGCACAATCACAATTGGCCCAAGATTTGGAAGTGCTGGAGAAGTACTGGAGAAAGTGCTGGACAAGTATTGTAGAAAGAGCTGGAGAAAGTGCTGGAGTGACTTCCAAAGAGAAAATACCCGCACTTTCTCCATTTGTTCTCTCAATGACAAGAGAAAGGAGAATTTGTGGAGTTGATCTTATCCGTGGATTCTGTAGCACTTCCGAAAGTACAGAGCCTTTCACAAATTCAAAAATTCAATGTTCCTAAATAACATTTTCTCACTTCCCGCTCGCCTGCAACACTTCAACCGTGTAGTGCAACACTACACGTTGTAAGTCGATTTTGGAAATTTAAGGCTCCTTGTTCTTTATTTACGAATTTGACAAAATAAATTACCTGAATTTCAGCATCTTCAAATTTTTCAATTTTTTGTTTGTGAAAAATCACTTTGCAAAGAAAAGTAAAAGCAAAAAAAAAACTTTGTCTTACATGCTAAACTTTATGAAAAAAAAAGCAATGATGAGAGAATTGACCTTAACCCCAAATGACCCCTTAAGTTCAATGACCTTAAAAATTTCTTCTTTGCAGAAGGAATTCCTTTAAGTAACCCACTCAATACGTCGCTCATACCTCGTCCATTTCTGAAATTGTTGCAGTATTGAAAAAAAATTTTTAGAACATTTCTTATTCAAATTTGAATTCTAGAATGTTTAAGTTTTCTAAAAATCAAATTTTAAAATTCGATTTTGGATATAAAAATGTTCTTGCTAAGCGATAGCATTTTAAGTCTTTTTAATTGCAGAAATTAATTGCAAATTTTTTAAAAAAGTCCGTTTTTCTAAATATACTTAAGACAACATTTTTAAACATTTTTAAAACAGGTAAAAGAAGCCCACTTCTCATTTCACCTTTATATCTTTTTGGTAACGGAAACCGAACTTACGGAGCGTTGAATTAAACTGTAATGAATTTAATCAATTTCAACCAACTAATATCAGTTAATTAATTTCAATTAACTATTCTCAATTAAATAATTTAAAAGCATGAACACAAACACACCAACAACCTGAACATAAAGCATGAATCCAAAAGAAAAGCTGCTTTGAAGAAAAAAGATATTCCAGCGAAAACCCAACCAAACTGATAAATGGTGGCCAGAGTTTTTAAAAATTCAAAAATGAAATTACAAATAACAAAAAAAGTTTTTTTTAATTCAAATTGCTAAAAGAAATCTAAAATTTTGAGGCAGAAGCTATTTTTCCTAAAATACAAATTCCAACAAACTGAAAACAGTAAGCGTAAGCTGAAATTGATTTTTTTAAAATCCTTGCATCGAAATTAACTTAAAAGGAAAAATGCTTGAACTCGTTCTAATTCGGTTTTTTAAATCAAACTTCAAATCCCAATTTACCAGCTTACTTTTCCAAATGTTTTATAAAGTTTGAGGTCGATAATTTTTTTCTGTTTTTGAAATCTAGGAAACCGAACTTGGTTAGGTTTTTTGAATGCTGTAAGGTACTTACCATGCACTACCATAATGATGCTATTTTTGTAATGTTCCGTGCGTGCGTGCGTGCGTTTTTGTAGGTGCGTGAGCTGTATAAAACTCAAGGGAATGGTCATTCAAAAAATTAACCACAAATTAGGTTTTTAGTTTTAAAATGTTTTGTACTTAAAAACTAATTAAAGAAGCCCGTCCAAGAAGAAAGTTCTTGTTTTGACTGGCTTGTTTTGCTAAATTTCAATTTTAAAAATTATTCTAAATTTCAATTTAAAAAAAATCCTGATTTCTTCCAGGTTTATCTCCCGTGCGGAGAAATCGGCGGAGGAGGGTGAAAGTGAGCTCTATGTCCAAACTCTTCAGGACATGGCATTCTATCACGAAATGAGATTTGTACAGAGAATGAAAATTAGAGTGTGGTCATCTACTAAAGTTAAAAAATATATTATTTCATTTTTTGCCTCTTCAAAATTTCTAAGTATTAGAATGTGAAGGATAGAGTACGTAGAAATAAAAGAAAAGGTGGAATATGATGCAGGTTCAAAATTTATGTAAGTTATCAGATGACCGCATAGTAGGAGAGTGAAAGTAATTTTTGCTTTCTTTTTTTTTAAACCTTTTTTTTTTCTGAGGAAAAAAAGGTCCACAAGGCAGAATTAGCGTAGGTCACAATCCGCAGCCGCTTTCTCCGCAAGGAAAAACAAAAGCTTCATCTGCCTGTACGTCGCCTTTCTCTCAAAATTAAGAGAGTCCTTCATTAAGGGCCCTCTTAATTGGACTGATAAATAGTCAGAGATTTGTGTCATTGAAAAAGGCCTGGAATTCCAGGAAATCCTGGAAAGATGCAGATTATTAATTAAGTGGCTCTTGTCTCTTTTCGCAGGGCAGGGATTGGCTGATGCGTACTTTATTTTAGACCAATTAGGAGCGTTAAAAGTGGTAGTTGTGCTCCTGACGGATCTGTACAAAGGACCGGACGTTCTCCAGCAGTCCATCAACCTCGGTATTTCGCTGCTCAATGGCGAAACGGAGGAGCTTCAGCGAAGCTTCTACCATAACTTGGCCTCATACTCCAAAAGTTATAAATTTATGAAAGTACGCCACTTCAATTTACGACATTGTGTACAGAGTGTTTCTTAACTAACGTCTTGAAGCCGCAATGGAATGTTTTTTTTTTCATTTTCCCGCATGTTTCGGACGTTCAACGATTCTCAAGTAAACGTTTTATAGACTTACGTCATTCACAAATAATACAAATCCAATAATCCTAAATTCACTCATGATGCAATTTCAGTCGGCGAATAATGCACGAGGCGAAAATGTATACATGTTTTAAAATAATTCCAAACTCGTCAATTTTTTAAAAAATCACTGAATAATTCCCGTGCGATTTTTCAAGGGCGCACTGTACAATTCATGAGAAAGAATTGTTTTAACAAATACAGAGCTCTGCGCCGTTGTAAAATTGTTTAAAAATTTTGAATGGTAGAATACAAAGACATTTAGCCCAACGTTCTTGTAGTTTTCTCGGGTCTTATTATTTTTGAAGTGTACAGAGACTTTCTTAAACATTTTAAACTAGTCAACTTAAGTTTTGGAACAAATGCAAGCATTGTTTTGTTTTACAAGCAAGCATTGGAACAATGCATCTAAGAAAGCCTCTGTAGCTGCTTATTTATGACTTTTTCTTTAAAAAAAAACAACAACATAATTTAGAACCAAAATTTGAACTATATTTTCTTAAAAAAACTTTTTTTTTCTTTTTTTTTTAAACTCAATGAATCCCGTAGTGAAAGATATGAAAAGGCTGTAAATTGGCCTTGAAAATTTGTAAAATTAATGTACTTCACAAGCAAATGCAAGTTGTTTTTACTAGTTGCTTCAATTTGTGGTACTTTGAATTTGTCGCCCAACTTTGTTTTAAATATTTAAAAATTGTTTTAAATTTCAAAAGCAGCGCTAGAACCATTCAAAAACAGAAAATGTAGGATTTTCAAACACTTTTTAGTATCTGTCTCTGAAGTTCCGAACCTCCGGTGACGAAATTTGCCCTTGATTTACTCCTAACTTACTTAATTTACTTAACTTTTATGAAGCCACTCAATTTAGGGTTTTGTGTACAGAACGTTTCTTAACAAACGGGTCAAACCGGAATGAATTTTTCTTTCGTCTTCGTGCAAGTGTCGGACGCTCAACGGCGATCAAGTGTTTACTTTCACGCCGTTCACAAGTAATAGAAACCCAGCAGTAGTAAATACACTCGAGATTTAGTTTGTCAATACTTGTGAGTCCCATTTGAAATATACCGTGGATTTTAAAAATACCTGTGATAACGCCGATTTTCTTCCAATTAGCTGATTAAACAAGATAATTGCCCTGAACGCCTTATTCCGTCCGATTTTTCAAGACCGATGACACCTACGACATTATATGAAGTTTTGAGGTAAGTAATTATTTTAGCAGATGCAGGGTTTTGCGCCGTGGGAAAATTATTCCATATGCACAACCGTAGAATTCCGGTAAATTCAGCTTACAGAGCGTATTTACGGTTAGGTTTTGGAATTGTCGAAATGTACAGAGACTTTCAGAAATTAGTAGTAGATGAAAGTCGACTTCAATTTTGGGACAAAAAGCAGTACTGACCCAGTTTTTCGTACAGAACTTTACGGTGCAAAATTTGTAAAATTTGATTTTGTAAAATTTCAAGATTTGGTTAACTCTGCATTTTAGGAAGCCTGTGTGCATGGGATTCACCAAATTTCTCTAAACAATCTATTTATTTTAAAGCCACAATATGAACTTAATACTGTAGTTTGAATTTGTCACCTTGTTTAAAACTTCCAAAATTAAAAGTTTTAAATTTAAAAAATAAACCTTCAAAAACATAAAACTTTGAGCATTGAAGTTAAACATTTTATGAATCTGTCGCTGAAATTGAAAACCTCAGGTGATGAAATTTGGGTTTGATTCACACCTCAAGCGCTAACCAGTTAATTAATTTTCCAAGTACCCTCCCCAACCGCCAAACTTTCGCTTTAAAACCACTTTGCCGCTATTTATGAAACTCTCTGTACTTCAAAAATACAGCAGAAGCCTCCTCAGGGCATCGTTTTGGATCAAAGGGAGATCAAAATTTAATTCAATTTGTGGTGGTCTCTTGAATGGATCCCTGACACTAATTCTTTGTTTCTAGGTTTTGCACGATGCGCCCAAGCAAATGAGCCCTGATTTGAGGGCTGTGGCTATAACGAAAATCAGCGATATCGCTCACGGTGACGCTGAGTAACAGATCTCTCTCCAACGAAAAAATCACAATTTTGAACACTTTTACAACAATTTTGGAAACCTAACCTTTCGAACAAAATGTCCAAAGACATGCTTAATGCCACAAAGAACGTAGCTCTGTGATTTAGATGCCTATCAGCAATGAAAAGTTCAAAATTAAAAAAGTTGTACTTCTAGTTGTAACAAAGTCCCCATTATGTACAGCGCATTTTTTAATCGTTCATAGAAAATCCATGCAGAGAAAGTATTGTACTTTGCGTTTTTATTAATCATTTCTCGAGAAAGTATTGCGGGCAAAAATAACTGCTATAATTTATTGATGGCGTCCTAAAAGCAATTATTTCTTATGTGTAGTGTGGCTGTAACGCAAAATCGAAGATTGCACATTGGTCCAAATTCAGAAAACGTGTGCCAAGTTCCTGAACAAAATTCTTTGAAGGCGGTATGGCGGCGGTATCTCCTACTCCGCCCCGACGCCTGTGACCGAGGACGCAAGGGAGCTCACCGGCGTTGCGACAACTGTTCTGCGTAAAAATACGCTGTCTCAAACGTGCGACATGCGAGAACCTCTAAAAATACTGCGCTAAATATAATTTAATTTGCGGTGGTTTTAATTTTGAGGCATTGTGGTGGTCCCTTGAAGGAATCCCTGACACTAATTTTTTGTTTCTAGGTTTTGCACAATGTGCCCAAGTAAGTTGAGCGCTGATTTGAGGGCCGTGGTGAAAACGAAATTCAACGATATCGCTCGCGGTGACTCCAATAATGCGACGCTGAGTCACAGCACTCTCTCCAAAGAGGAAATGACAAATGGTACAATTTTGTACAATTTCAGTACAATTTTCCAAATTTTCAAACAGGTTTACACAATTTAAGAACAACTTATGGGGTTAATCTTATTGTAAAATTTCTCACAGTTTTGCACTTATTATTATTGTTTTTTTATTGATCCAAAATTTTACGCGTTTCGAACAAAATGTCCCAAGACTTGCATAATGCCACCAAGAACGTTACCCTCGAACTCAGATGTCTAACAGCAATTTAAGATTCAAAATTAAAAAAGTTACTCCTTGTAACAAAGTCCCCTTTATGTACAGTGCATTTTTTAATCGTTCAGAGAAAATCCATGAAGAGAAAGTAATGTACAGTGCGTTTTTCACAATCATTTGTCGAAAAACTATTGCGGGAGAAAGTAACTGCTATAATTTATTGATGGCCTCCTAAAAGCGATTATTTCTTATATGTGGTGTGGGTGTTACGCAAAATCGAAGATTGCACATTGGTCCAAATTTAGAAATCGTGTGCCAAACCCCGGAACAAAATTCTTTGCAGGCTCTGTTCAATCATGTCTACTAAAAAAATGCTCTGTAGGAAACTGCGATAACTCCAACTCCGACCCGTCGCCTGCCACCGAGGACGGAGGGGAGCTCACCACTGTTGTGACAGCTGTTCTGCGCAAAAATGGCTACGCAATTTCAAACATAGGACATGCAAGGCGCTCTAAAAAAAACTGCGCTTTCTCCATCTTCTCTGCAAAAATCATATTTAGAAATGCAGGTAAGAGCTCTTGATTTGCCGAGAGGAAAATATGTAAATTGAAAACATGCCCTTAACTGCTTGATTTAATTGTTAATTGCCACTTGACCTAACTTTGTAATTGACCTTTGACCTCTTTCAGTGCTTCCTGTATCATAAAGGGAGCACAGTAAGGCCTAAACCTCGTACTTTCACTCAGAGAAAATACGACGGAATTGAGAAGTTTGAGAACCTTTGCAAAACAAACGTTAGAAATAATAATAAAGGGTCCTAATTAAAAAAGAAAAGTACAAAGCCTTTTTAAGAATTTGAATACTGATATTTCTGGACTACCCTCTTACGCCTGAATGTTATATTTTGAGAAAACACACTGTGTAAAAAAGATTCAAAATTTGCGCCCGTTTCATTCCAAGATATAGAAAAATTTAAATAAATCAAACTTCTGAGCGTTTTTTTAAGCAAAAACTTCAACTGAAAACAAGAAAAGCATTTGTGCGCTTGTTAACTCTTTGCAAGACTTTTTCGCTTGTGGAAATGTTTTTTTTTTCGGTTTACAGTTGTCAGAGAGTTTTTTACTTTAAGGCTGGGTATCCCCGATAAAATTTGAGAAACGCACTGTATAAAATTTGAAAGCATAGCTCATGTATTTCCAAAAGTAACTTTCTAGAATGCAAAAATATTGTATTATTGTTCATTGACTACCAAACAAACCCCTTAGGACAGGAGGATTTTAACTTTATTTTTTGGGTCACGTCCTAAGATAGGATTGTTTGGCTAGCCTAACGTACGAAAACCAATAGAAAAAAAAACGCAAAAACAAGGATGTTCATTTGGCATACTGTTTTTTTTTTCTAAAGTTGTCATTTTCTCTCTTTTTTGCAGACATTACAAAAGGCTCTGTACTAATCCAGCAAAAGCATTAGTTTGACTATTCACGACCATAATTTGTGTAGGTCACACATCTCACTGGGGATCGATCCTCGGCATTTTGATTTTTATGTGCGGACAGATTCAATTTCGAAAATCCGATAAAGCGCAGGTCAATATTTCAGAGGGCCTGCCCGAAGGCTCGGCCGCTCGTTCCGTGTCCACCAGGACTGGTGGGTCGGCGGGGTCGGCCGGGGGCCATTGGTGGGGCCGCTGCGTCTGGAGGAGGTTGGTCTTGGGAAGGGCCAGGGTTGTCCATGGGCTCATTTTGCTCGCGTTTCTTGTGACGAGGGCAATGATCCCGCTCGTCTTCGGAGTCCGAGGAGATGTCATGGTGGGCCGGATTGTTCGCAGACAAATTTTCATCGTTATTAGGGGTCGGTGGGGAGTCGCACAGCATTTCTGCCTCCGTTGCAAAGTCAATTTCGGCGATGCCTTCTTCCGCGTCCATTTGCACGTCCAAAATTTGTTCATCCGCCATACTGTAACTCAAAAAAGACAAAATTAGTGAAACCCTTACAAGGGACAAGACAAAGACTTAAGGGTTTTCGGTTTTTTTGGGGTTTTGGAAGGAAAAGATGGCGTGCACGAATTGGCCGACGTCAGGCGGATTCGGCGAGGCCGATTCGGCGGGGCCGATTTGGCTGCGCTAAAGGCTGGGGCGTGGTCAGAGTCACAGAACGAGATCAGCTCAGCGGTAGGGTCACCAATAGGGGGCTGAGGGGTCAAAATGAACATCAAAGGGTCAGGAAGTAGGGACCTTGGGGATTGAGCTGAGTCGTCATCAGAGGAAAATGGCGACTCAGGGGCAGAGGAAATGTCATGGCGGGAGTTGTAGGGCTTAAGATTGGAGGTGGAAACAACGCCATCATAAGTTTTAGCGGGCGGAATGGAGTGGATACGCGCGGTGCCATTGTCCATGAGCTCTTTTACAAGAAAAGGGCCCTTCCACTTAACTGCGAACTTCCGCACAAAACTTTTTTTGACTTGTACGTTTCGGAGCAGAACTTTCATGCCTGGGGCATATTGGTAGAAGTGGGTTTTGGCGTGGACTTGCGCTCGAAGGAGTTGTTGCGCTCTCGAGAGCTCATGGGCCTGGTTTTGGGCCTCAAAGAGCCGCTCGGAGGTCTGGAAAGGGTCAAGAGGGGTTTCGGACAAGGGGAAAAGTTGGTCTATGTGAAGAGAAGGCTCTCTACCAAAAACAAGGAAGTATAGGGAGAAATTGGTGACAGAGTGAATAGAACAATTAATTGAAATGGTCGCTCGGGGCAATTGGAGGTCCCAATCTTTATGATTAGAACTCACCAATTTTGCGAGGACACATTTGACTGTGCCATTGTGTCTTTCGCAGACTCCGTTGGCTTGTGGGTGGTAGGGCGTAGTTCTGTGGGCGACAATGTCATGGCGGCTCAAGAAGTCCTTGAACTCAGCCGACATAAAATGGGTGCCTTGGTCGGAAATCGGAATCGTATGGAAAGGGATTGCTGGGACGTCCATACCCGCTTTGGGTGGAGGTAACGGAAAGTTCCGTCTGTTGTGTACTTGGCACACGTGACACGAGTGGACAAATTTTGCCGGTATCTCGGTACATACGTGGCCAGTAGAAGCGGGAACGGGCTATTTTAGGCATCATCCTCGTCTACATCTTCTCCATCGTGGGCTACGTCTACTTCAAAAACGACTTCTACGACGCCGTATACATGATCAACACCACAGGTTAGCGCTTCCGGATAAATGTACAGAGAGATTCACAACAAACTTCCCAAACAGAAATTGTCCTGAAACACTGCATCTGCGGCAACTTTTTTAATTAAAATAATTAAAAACGTAATTAATAGTGTGATTAACTTTAATTGTCAATTAAATTTTACAGGCCTCAAACGATCTGCCTTTGACAACTTTGACAACAAG
Organism: Bilobella braunerae; assembly: GCA_034694865.1. NCBI lineage: Eukaryota > Metazoa > Arthropoda > Collembola > Poduromorpha > Neanuridae > Bilobella > Bilobella braunerae. The sequence goes on along the minus strand of JAQFYP010002445.1, from coordinate 1,657 downwards.
GGCGCAGTTTTCGTTATATACAAAAAGGAGCACAACATCTTTCAATTGGTTTAATTATCATCATTTTTAATTACAATTACTTTCATTATAATTGCATTTGATTACAGTTTAGGTTTGTATTTTAAAAGCACACTCTTTTTGCCTGAATATAATTTAGTTTTGTTAAAAAAAATGTACAATTAATCGACTTGCTGGCTGAATGCTTGAAAACAGTTATTTGCCCAAAAAGTGAAGTTAAGTTACCTTGCTAAATTTTACGTGGATTCGATGTCCCAAAACTACTGCAAAAAATAATGCTGGCGATTCTTGACAAGTACAAGCACTATTGCCCCAATATTTAGAAAATACTGGAGAAATACTGGAGAAAGTGCTTGAGACTTCCAGAGGGAAATAGTGCTCTTTCTCCATTTGTTCTGAAAGGAAGGGAAAAAGAAGGATTTGTGGACATGAGTATATCCTATTCCGTAGATTCTGTAGTACTTCATAAAGTACAGAGCGTTTCACGAATTCAAAAACTCAAGCTTTATTCAAACTAGCTTTAGTAGATTCTCTCACTTTCTTTGCTTGCAGCACTTGTGAAACACGCTGTATAAAACGACATAATGCGGATCAGGCTCATTGTTTTTTTTCTACATGTAAGGAATTTGACAAAGCGAATTTACTGAATTTCAGCATTCAACAGAAACATTTCTCCTATAGAAAAAAATCATGAGAAGAGAAACGTTCTATACTTTATGAAACTCACTGTATTTTCTCCTTTTCATGTCAGCGAAGACAACGCATAGTTTTTTTTAAATTTACTGGACAACACTTTGCAGCTCACAGTTTTTACAATCTTCAAAACAGTAATGAAACGGTTGTTGAATCAAGGAAGAGAGCTTTCTCAAGTGTTTTAAAAGGTCTAAAAATTGCATAAAACGGTTTTTGTTTTCGCACCACGCTTTTTTAAAACAACTTAAAAACAATTTCTTTTTGAATTGCGGCATTATTCTTCCTTCTCTTTTAAACAATCTGTTAAATCTTTTCAAAGGATATTTTTTATTGGAACGTGAACTCTTGAACACCGTTTTTTTTAATAGAAACTTGATTTCTGATTTTTTTTAACTATTTAACTTAATTGTAATTAACAATTTTAATTCATTTAAAATTTCAGTGTTGCCTATTAACGTGACCCAGAAGGTACAAATCCCGACAAGGAAGTGGGTCGGCTAATTGAAGACGCGTAGTTAACAGCGAAATGACAGAATAAGTTCTTGCACGAAAAGTACTTTTGAAGCTGTTAGTAAACTAATTAATTAATATCAATTAAATAATTTTGAATAGCAAGTTATGAACACAAATTTCAAACTTTCAAAGTCTAAATCAAACATATTCGGTACTCCACATCAAGAATCGAAACTGCAGATTAACAGTTTTCCAGCAAAAATCAAAGGAAACCGATAAATGGTGGCCAGCTTTCAAAAACTAAAAAAAAATTGCAATAAAAAAAAGTTAAAAAAAAGTATTCTTGTAATAATGAAGATTTCTCTTAATTAAAAAAAATTAAATGAAAATTACTGGCTTTTTTTCTAAATGTTTCGTTTTTTATTTTGAGACCGAGGGTATTTGTAAATCCAAAATCCAGAAAAATGAAAACAAATTCTTATATAAATAAATT
>JAQFYP010002444.1:0-12732 GCA_034694865.1 Bilobella braunerae | reverse complement strand
GCAGCGATGGAGAGTCGGGCAGAGTTTCTGCTTGTTGGAAGGTGTTTATTACACTGACTTAGGAAGGTGAAGGGTAGGCCCTTTTATAGGGAAAAATAGAGTAGAATTCTACTCTTTTGGAGTAGAATTTAGGGTTTTTAGAACAAATTTTGGAAAAAGATTAGGAAAAGGTATAATTTTCTTAGAATTAGGGTAAGGAATTACACGTGTTGAGGTGACAAACAATAGGTGGTTAATTCTGGGAAGAAGGGTTGTTTTTTTACAATGTTAAAAATATGGAGCATTCTGAACACACATGTTGTTGATTTTTTAAACTTAAATTACAGTAGATACTTAAATTCTTTTAGGTATTAACGACCTTGCGTCCTTTGATGTCAAAGGAAGATCATTCTTTATTTTGAAACTTGTAAACAGGAAAAGCAGTTGCATAGCGGCAGAAAAAGGGTACAAAAACAATGTAGGCTCATAAACATGTTCGATTCTATCATTCAAAATTCACAAAAATATTTTTAAAATAAAAAAATCCGTATATAAACATTCTTGAATAAGTGTATTTTGCATTGAAATTTTTATTTGTGCTACTCGAAGTCCGAAGTGACACAGCTCAACGGAATTTTTATTAAGATAAATTTAGTTTTATTGTTTTTAAGTTTTAGAAAGAGGCGTGGTCAATTTTGGTGAACTTCTCGGGACGTGAAATATTGCACTAGACATCATGTGTGTTGACTACGTCTCAATTTCCCAAATTTTGAATCTTGTTCCCTTTAAGGTGCCATTTAAGAATGACAAATGACCTAATTAGTGTCACCTTGGTATTTTCAATTCTAATTCTCCGCGTAACTGACTGTAATACAAACTTACACATTCTAGAAAAAAATTTCCAAAGAATTTTTTCACCATAAGATACTTTACTGTCCAAATATGGTAATACACGGCACATGAAAATGATGTGCATCTATGACAACTTTGCAAAAGATAAGAATAACTGAATAACTAAAGTAAGAATAACAAATTTTTCAACCGGCTTATTTTTTATAACGGAAATATTTCTTCCAAAACTTTTAAAATAAGGCACATGTTGCATGCAACACTTTTATTTTCGCATAAACATGCCACATGGAAGCGAAGATGTTTAAAGCTGCAGGGAAAAAATGCCACATAAGACGGAAACATATTGCTTCTTTTTTTTCGTGAGAACTCAAATTCAACATATATCCATTCATTAGTTAATTTTAAGCAAATTTGACATAAAGAAGTTTATGGCAAATTTTTGTAAGCATGTGTGCATAAAAATGCATGCATGTACTGCGTTTTGTACAATTGCTTTTGGTATATTGCTTAAAAATTATGTTTGCGGGTTTTTTTTTATAAAGATTTCGAGTTAGATTTTTTTTGCAACTTAATTGCAGGAAACTTTTTCACAAATTATGGCAATTTATCAAGTCAAGTCAAAGTCTAAAAAATTTAAAGCTAATAAAATGAGCAAATTTACTTATTGTCATTGTACTTTTTCTTGTTTTTATATAACCGTTTTGTGGTTACAGTTAAAATTCTAACTACACCATAAAATAAAACCTCTAAATTTTGACTTTATTACTTAAGCTTTGCTCAATGTTGAAATTGCTGCTGGTATTTTAGTTTAGACAAAAAAAAAACTCGGAGTACCTTGAGGGGTAAGGTCCACTATTAAAAATGATGTTTGAAGGGCCTCCGCTCTCGGCTGTAAAATTTATAAACCCCGAATGTTTATTCTTGATGTTATCCCCCACTGCGGCTGCTCCTAAAAAAGTTCACACATATTACTAATTATAGGGTCAAATAATGGCTGTGGGAACAGATACAGAAAAAACAGATGAAGTCTTTAAAAATAAAAGCAACCGACAATTTCTAGATGATTATCGGAAATAGTTTCAAAAAAAAAATTTTTATCTAACCTTTTAATCCGCTCGCTTCAAATGATTGTCAGAAATTGGGAAACTACACTGTTTCACACAAAGTTTAATAATTATTTATTTAATACCCATTTTTTTACAAAATCGAGTTACAAATACTAAACGTTTTTTTAATTACATCCTAGATAGTAAGAAAGTTAAAGGCTTTTGATTAGGAATAGACTTTTTTTTTTACATTATCTATCTATGAATATTGTTTAAACTCTATTTTTTATACAAATACATACTTTCATATTTGCTAACAAAAGTTGACAAAAATGTCTAATTATTATAGTATATATACAGGATCTGCTGATTCCTTTTGTTTTGACATACTCCGTTTTAAAAAAAAAATCATAGAAGATGTGTCAAAATCTTTATGTCGGGAAGTTCTCCTGGTCCAAACTTTGTGCTTTTTTTTATTATATAGTTGCTGCCAAACCCGTCATGACGGGAGTACCTTTACGTTATACTCTGCATTTTTTTCTGCCAGATTTTTCAGTTAAATGGAACAAAATTGAAAGCATCATTTTTTATGAATTACTCAATACTACTCAAGTTCAATTTTGTATTTCTGGAGTTCCGATTAATTCGTTTTCATTAAATTTTATAAATACACTTTGTATCTAGCTAATGTAAGTAACATTTAGTAAAAATTAACTCAAAACCCAACCCAATATGTTAACTAAAAACGTTAAATGTTGTTAATTATTAACTACAATTAACTAATTAGAATTTTTTTGAGCCAATAAAGGTAATAACTTCAGATAAAACGTTAAATCATTTATGATTTTATTATTTGCAAAATAAATAGTAATTATTTAATAATTCAGTAATATTTAATTTATTAAATAATAAATTAAATTTAGTTTTTGTGATTTTTTAATTGTGAATCACAATTAACTAATTAGGTTTCAAAATTGCAAACTAAAAATTGAGATTGAGATGGCTTCAGACATTTCGAAAAGTTTATTGTTAAAAGTAAGTTAAATAAAATGAAGGTGGTAGGGTAGGACTCGCACCATTGTAACTGTAACTAATTCACTATAACCACTATATTTTAAACATTTAAAGGCGTTTATAAGGGCTGCGACGTGCCGATGTAGTAAAATGCCTTGCACCATTTATCTGGACGCATCGACATTCCCTTATATTTTTCTTCATATTGGATTCTTAACGTGAAATGACGCTACAGCTTCTAAAGTAAATTTCAAGGAACTTCGCTCAAGTGAAATGGAAAATTTATTCAACTTTGTATCGTACAATGCTGACTCTACCTCTAACTTTTTGCAAAAGTAACAAAATGTCTTCGTAATTGTGATTTCCAGTTGCTTGCCAAAAAATGCAAAGAATCAAAACAAATAGCATCAAAAATACATTTTTTGATTTGACGGTTTTTAACTTATGTTTAATTTTACTTGTCTTCTTTTCCAGTTTCAGAAATTATAAGTCGGTTTTTAGGTAAGGATCATTAAAAACGTTTTTGACGTCTTTTGTCCATTTGTAAAACTCTAAAACTAAAAGCTTCCAAATTGGCTCTCAAGTGCCTAATTTCAGGTATTTTTCAAGGATGTCTAAAGACTTGATTTTGGCTCCTGCGCACCCCATCATTTTCCCTTGGTTGTGTTCTTGTTGTTAAGCCAAAATGCTGGGGTATGTTTAATGGGGTGTGCTTTACAAGAGGAAAGGGCTCATTACTCATCTCCTATAGCGTAGGGCTCCTTAAAAGTTATCAAGTCAACAACTTATAAATTTGCCATTATTTCCTTGAGTAAGTAATAGACGCTCCTCCCATTTTTATTGTCAACAAAACCCACTTGCAACCCAAGAACAAGTATTTTTTCACCATTTAGACAGCCTACATTATTTTCCTTCGAATTGTTTGCATTTTTAACCCTTGCAAAAGATCTTGCTGGAAATGACACATTTACGGGGCAACGGGATGGTCCTAGACTAACAGTGATCTCAAAGTAACGCCAAATGTCAAATGCACGATTGATTGCAAATTTCTTTTACTGGAAGAATAGTTAAGATAAATATTTTAGTGCAGATGCTGCACATTGGCAAAGATTCCGATATTTTAAATTTTAGATCAGTATGTCACTATGAAGCATCAATTTAGTCCAATGAGCTAATCTTGTGACAAAAGGAGATGTCGCCTGCTGTTAAAATTAGTTTTGAACACAATGGAAAGTTGCCTCCGCCCTGCGCTAATCCTTCCTGAACAATAAGGTACAGATCAATTTCACCTGATTGCAACTTTGCTACTTCTTTGTTTAAAAAAGTTGACACTAATTTTGAAAGGTAAAAAAGATCCTTCAGATAGAAATAAAAAGGCTTTTGTTCCTTTTTTTTTTAATTTTGAAGGTTTTTTCTTCTTTGGAGCAAAAGTAATTTGAAACAAAATCATTCTACTTGTAAATCCTTTCGTCGCCTAGGAGATTTTAGAGGAGCGAAAAAATATTAAAAACTCCAACTCATGTTCTTATATTATTCTTGTTGACTTTTTCTTTGGACGTACTTCGCTACCCTAGACTCTATGTCATTCTCGGTTTTTGTTTTTCGGTTTTTGGACTTCTGGATTTTTGTTGTTCTCGGTTTTATTTCTCTCGATTTTTGGATTCTCGGTTTTGTTTTCTCGTATTGACGTAGAACCATACACATTTTCAATTGACATTCTCAATATTTTGTAAAAAATTAAGGCTCAGTTTTGCGACAGTATTTGTGTTTTTGATGTTTCATTCGATAGAAAGCTCCTTAGTCTTTAATTTTCCTTCTTTCCATTCCAAGCATTACTCAAAATTTGTTGGAGTCAATTAAGGGCCTCTCTTCGTTTACCAGCTGCCGCACGTGTGGGCCCTTCAAAGTAGTTGACAAGAAAACTACTAGATTTAGAAAGGATTTTATAATGAGATGAAGGGAATTACTGTTTTTCGTCAAAGGTTGTGTTGTGGTGGTCTTGTAAACCGGTTCGAGGAGGTCTTTAGGTGCGTTTTAAAGTGATTTTACTTTAATTTTCTTAATTTCGTTAAAATTGTAAAACTTGGTGTAAAAGAACTCTCCCTCTCAAAAGAACAACACAAAACCACAGAGTCGTGATTTAATGATCATGATTTTAAGGGGCCCCTTCTATTTGAACAACCATTTTTGTTATTGTTTTGTGACTCTATGGAAAAACTTTGTCAAACGGACTCCTGTTTGCCTTTATTTAAAAATGTGAAAGTCTACTTTAAGTTTACGTGCGAGAGCAAAAAGGATTAGAAAGAATTCGACTTAAATTTTAAATTCAGAATTCAGGGCCGCTTATAGCATCTTTCTAAAAAATCTAGATTCAATTTATTTTTAATTAGTTTAGTGGACTCAACATACCGTGTTTTAAAAATGCTTTTTTTAGTCCTTTTGTGTAAGATAAAGCGAGATTTTTTTGTTCAACTGAAATGAATCACCAAGTTTGACAGAACTAGATAAAATTTGATTTCGTCTATTTGCTAATTCTCAATAACAAATATCTCTACGTTCAATGTTCTAAAACTGTTCTGAAAGGTCTAAATTAATTATTCCCTATTACTTGTTTGGAAATTATTTGGAATAATGGAATTAGGAAATTATTTGCTTTGTGAAATAGCATTGAACTAATTTTAACCTATTTGAACAAGACGTGCTTTGCATTAGCTGAATTGTGAGAATTGTACAACGAGTTTGGGATCACTGTTAGGACAAAGTTGAAAATCTGGCGGTGTATGAACAGAACGTGTTTAAAATACAGGAGTACTTGAAAGCTTTTTTTTAACAGAATTGAGCGATATATTGTCAATTATTCTATGTTAAAGTTGTTTTTAAAAACAACTCAATTCCGTTCACAATTTTTTTTAGAAATTAATAAAAAACAGAATTTCAAGTCAAGTTGGATGACTTTTCAATTTGTGAGCTTTTATAAAAGAATCTAAACTAAAGTTTTCGAAAATGTACACACTTTTGAAATTTTTTACATAAAATCAAGTATTTATTTGACAACATTAATTAATTAGATGTTTTTTTACTAAACTTAGTTGAATATGAAGGTTGCAGTGAAGCGTATCATTTAACTACTATGAATGAGTTCGAAAATCAAAATTTTACGAGAAATATCTTACGTTGTAAATTGTAAGTCCCTAAAAATTAGACCTATCGTTTTAATAGACCCTCAAAACAAAGCTTTATTTGAACAAGTTTCTCCACATTTTGACATTTACGAGGCAGGGAGGCTTCACTTTGTTGCACTTGGTCGTAAGGGCTCGTAAACGGTTCTCATTGGAAGGTGAGCATTGCCAAAGGCAGTAGAAAAAAACCTACAAATTTAAGCAAACATTTATTAGAGATCTTATCTCTTGCTGAGTTTACAGTGAGTTTACAATGAGTTTTCAACTATTGTTTGTGGAATATCAAAGAAATAATGACATCAGTAATTTAAAAAAAACAATCGAAGGTAACTTCTAGAGAACAACCAGATATCTCTAGGTGCGATGAAGATTTCAAAATAAAATTATGCAGCGACACAGAGCCTTTAGGATCACAAGGACCCATTGATATGTGCGCTTAACAATTATTTCATGGTTGGCCATTATTGTGTTTATAAAGAATAACATCCCAACAATAACAATTAACAATTCTTGCCAAGTTACTCTTTAATTAACTAAATACGTATTTATAACTAATTGGTTAATGAAGCAAAACCAACAGTATTTAAAAACTTGAACTGGAATAAAAAAATACCTATTTCTTTCAGCTCAATTTGCAAATTGTAATTTCAAACGGCAGAAAGTTCCACCATTTTAATTTTGTTGGAATATTTAGTGTCATTATTTTTGTAACTTTACAATTGCGCATTTTTCAAGCAAAATCAAACGAAAATTTCATGGATTAATTTAAAATTCTAATATTTCTTAAAATTTTCTAAAATATACCAGCTTCAAAATTCTTTAGAAAACAAACAATTCTTATACTCTTAAAAACAGTTTGAACAGACTTTTTTTTTTTCAAAGTTGCACACAAGGTGCAGTTCAAAAAGGACTTAAGTATTCATTATTTCCTGTGTGTAGCCAAACTGACCTTAAGGTCTCCGACTTGGCAGTATCTTAAGGACCCATTTCTATTCTTGCCGAATGCTTGGAGACTTTTTTTTTAAAGAGGCGGAAGCCGTTTCGGTGTTAAAATTGTTTTGGATTTAAATGGGAGCCCTTCGTCCTTGGATTTGTTTCTTTTGAAGCGAATCCCGAATTATCATTTCCAAAAAAATTGATAGAAATCAAGATCAGAATCAAAGCTCAGGCGAAGCACATGTCTCCTTTTCAAAAAGTATCAAAGAAGACCTTGGAAAATTTTATTTATTGAAACTTCTAGGAGTGTAAGCGTTGACAATTGGACAATTTGAAAATATGAGGGATTCTATTTGAGTTTAGTACTAACCATAAACAAATTGCACAGTAATTGGAAATTACGCAATTGTATTCGCTAAGTTTGCTTGATTACTTTGGAATGCAATTCCAGAGTTTTATATTTAAAATTAATTGTGTAGTTGCCAAAGTTAATTTTCGGTTTTCAAAGAATTTAATTAGCAAAAGCGCGTATGTATCTTATTTTATATGAAATTTTATTAATGCGTTGTAAATAGGTTTATTTTGTCTGAATAATTTAAAAAATAAAATAAAATGCCGCTCATACTTTTTATGTAACATGAAACCCGTAGAATATGATCAACAGGTTTTTCTTGTTCACCGAATCTGTTTATTTCAGCAATGTTTTGAATGAGTTCTAAAACAAAAATAACTCGTTTTATAATCATTCTTGCAAAAATGTTTGCGATACATATTTTTTAAACCAAGAGCGTGAAATGTGCAATAAATTAAACAATAAACAATGTTAATATATTTATGCTTCATTTTTACAGAATTTTTAGCCATCGTTTGACAAAAGAAATCATTTTTTTTATTTATTATAAATTACTGACGATAATTCGCTTGTTATAATTAGAACAAGCGTATTTGAAAATCTTCCTTTTTTAAAATAGCTATTTCTTTAATTTCACTAAATCTCAAAATTCTTTCTTGACATCAATACATCTACTTGAGAGAGTTTGCGCAATTTGCGGAATAATTTTCAGTAGTTGGCGTCGATATCAAGTACGAGTTCTGATTGCAGAATTTCTTTGCCAAATGTTTTGAGCTACTCTCTCCATGGACCATAAATTCTGCGGAAGTGAGAAGCAATTGATTAAGTCACAAAGAGAGGTCTTTTCCAGGAAAACTCGTTCCGTTTTCATTGCAGAATTTGTGAAATTTGACGATCCAAGGCAATTAAAAGTGGATTTGGTTCATTGAGTCTCAGGAAATATGGAAATTAACTTAAAATTCAATTACATCACCAACTTAATCTACCAATTTTTAACGTTAAACTTAATATTATATGGTATATTGTTATAGTAGCATTTTGATAGTAGGCCAAAATGCCGTCTTGGAGTTCATGACCTGTCCCTCTCAGCTTAAGTGTGTAATTTAAGTGTAGATGCTGGTTGCAATATTTCAGTGGAGCACTCTCTGCTTAATCTATTTTGACTAGATGAGCTCTTGCGAAAAGCTATTTATTACCTTCCTATTTGTATCGTGTCCCAAAGCATGACAAATATTTAAATTAGTTTCAACTACTTGCAGTAGCCTAAGAGAATTAGGCTAATAATACACACAATTAGACCACTCTACCACCAACTTCCAAGAAATAAAACGACTATACTTACCTCAAGTCTAAATTTAGTAATTTCAAAACGCTAATAGTGGTGCAACTAATTTGAGATAATATGATATTTCGAAGATATATATATATTCAATTTTGGGTTATTTATTTTAGAAATTAGAATAGCTTTTTAAAACTATTTGGGATGCCATTTTAGATAATTTTTGTACGACTAAGAATCTTGAAATGAGTGTGAGATGCTTGTATCTAAGTTCAAGGCTTGCTCGTCATCAGCGGCAAGGAGTTACGCGAGGTCTTACAACTGAAATCCTTACCATGGGCAAGGCCACTCGCTGTGACATTCCTGCTAGCGTCAGCAAAGTTGGGTTGCTTCCTTGTTAAGTGGAAGACGAAAGAGGCGTGTCCATAAATTCTGCCACCACTGGCCATCATTTAACAGAACCTGATTTCAGGCACAAAGTTTCCTATTTGTTATGATTTGAGACCAGGGGAAGCTGAGAGCCCTAAGTTTGACATGATGCAAAATTGGCTCATTTAAAAATAACAAGAGAAGAAAGTTATTTCACCCTTCATTGACCCACGCTTTCTCGGGAAATATTGTCACGACTGCGATGCCAACGACCTCGTCGACACCGTGGACGCGACTTTGTATGTTACGTAGCATTAGTCCACATATTTTGCAGACGTGTGTCTGCCTAGTTTAGCCCTTATCAGTTTGCCGTTTCTCAGTACGCAGAGTTCATTGTTCTGTTTTACTTTGTATTGTGGTCGTGTAGTTAGTTTAGATCAGTCGTGTTTTGTCTTTAGTCTTGTCCAGACCTCTGTCCCATGGCCATGTCGATTTTCTCACTTTGACCCAACTTGGCCTTGTCACCCCTAGTCATAGATTATGCAAATAAGGATGTAAATAACGTTGCCTAATGACTTCATTTTGTTTTCTGCACACCATTTGATTTCCCCTTTCTTGTGTTCTTGTTACTTTACAAGTTCAAAATATATGTCTGACCTGTATATTGTGTTGATTATGGTATACGCCAAATGTCAAATGCACGATTGATTACGAGTTTCTTTCATTGGAAGAAAATTTATAATAAGTGTTTTAGTGCACATGCTGCACTTTGCCAAACATCCAGTGATTTTCAATTTTTGCTCAGTATGTCACTATGGAGCATCGATTAAGTACTTCATTGAGTTAATCTCAGGACAAAAATAGATGACGCTTGTTTTAAATTAGTTTCAAAGACAATGGAAACTTGCCTCCGCCCAACGCTAATCCTCCGCAATAAGGCACAGATGAATTTCACCTCAATGCAACTTTGCTACTTCTCCGTTCAAACAACTTGAGACAATTTTAAAAGGTAAAAAAGATCATCCAGATAAAAATGGAAAGGCTTTTGTTCTTTTTAGAGGGGCCAAAAATCTTAAAAGTTTCAACTTATATTCTTGTATTATTTGTCTTGTTTTTGTCGATTTGCTTAATATTTATCGTTGATTTAAGATGGAACGATTACGTTAAATATGCATTTCAATTGTCTAGAAATTTGAAGCTCAGTTTCGTTACAGTATTTGTGTTTTAGATATTACATTTAATAGAAGCTCCTTTGTAATTTCCCTTTTCCATTCCAAACGTTACTCAAAATTTGTTGGAGTTAACTTAAGGGTTTTCTAGCTGCCGCACAATTAGGCCCTTCAAAGTCGTTGCTAAGAGAATTACTAGATTTAGAAAAGAGCTAATAATGAGATGATACGCAAATTACTGCTTCTCGTCAAGGGTTATGCTGTGGTTTTCTTGTCAATCTGTTGAAGGAGGTCTTTACTTGGCGAGTTTTTATTGATTTTTTTAACTTTGTGAAGACTAGAAAAAAATATAAAAATGTTAAAATGAGTGATACAACTGTGACATACATAAATTGTGAGCGAATGAAATTCTCAGGGGTCAGGAGCCCTTTGTCTCCAAACCTTGTGTTCTGTGGTTTTCAATCCTCAGCTGTAAAATCATCACAAATCCATAAAAAAAATCTTGAAGAAGAGTTTCTCAAAAGAACACAGCACCAAACTCAAAGAACTATTTCAAAACGCTCAGAAGTTTTCAGGAGTTTTTAAATAATCATCATTTTATTGATATATGGCGAACTCAACATCAACATGTTAACATTATTGCATCAGTAAGAACAAAGTAGAGAATAAAATGTTACAAAAATAACAGCTAAAGCAGCTTAAGTCAATAATTTGAATTGAAGGGCCCAACGGGTAATGGTGTGTACAATTAATGTCAAAACTATGTAATTATAATTGTAGTATCTTGTTCTAATAAAACTGGAACGGAATTTTAAAGAGTGCCAAAGTAGACGGTGCAAATAACATGCGGAACTTTTTTTTTAGTATTTTGTTTTGTATTGTTTGAAATAAAAGCTTCAAAAGTGTTCGGGTTGGAAGCCACACATTAAATCGCAATTAAAATCCTTGCTAGTTTATTTGTGGCATAGTTATCTCTTCAGTACGGATCAGAAGTTGTTGTTATAAATTGCGTCGTTTAGTCTTTAGTGATTAATATAGTTTTAACTAAAGATGATAGATAATTGGTAGCTAAAGTCTATTGTTTTGTAGATTCCATTCCGTTAGAAATTAAATCCAAACTCTCCCTTCTCCTCTGCCCTATTTTCTCAAAATGCCCTAATTTCCGCCATCACTTATCTAGATTGTGGGGGATTGGATGCCATCATCACTTGGACAAAAACCAGCATTTTCACTTGTCATTATTTTGCAAATTGAATTACCTGCACCTAATTACTCTTTCATCAACTTTTTATCATTTCAAACAATTCACGCCAACTTCAACTTCACGACAACAATGTTGTAGAATTGAGTCATTGAAACTTTGTTCCAAGGGACGGGGAAGCTCTTGAAAAGGGTAAACTGGAGGTAAAAATACCGAATTAAACAGGAAGGGCTAATTCTAATTTATGCATTCATGAGAAATGTAACAGCGGCCATTTACCCCTACGTCGTGTTTTAATGATCATGGTTATAAGTGCCCCTTTTATTTGAATAGCAATTTGAATAATTGCTCTGAAAGTGGCGAATAAAAAATGTCTTCAAGTACAATATGCAATATAGCGAGGGCTCAGCAGTTAAGCTAAGAATTGTATGTAAATTCTGAAAAAAACCAAACAAATTGTTTACCATTATAAACAAAAAATTGTAAATTTTAATGAAATTACACGACTCTCTGAATTATTCAAAACGAACAATATGGCTCTTTTTTTTTGCTTTTGAGGAAATTCGTCCATTTCTTTCCCTTTAAAACGTCCCTTGCATATTAAGGGCCCCCACGCCTCGCTCACTTCAAAAACCTTATCTCGAACCTATGCCCTTAAGTGTCCCTTGTCATTGTACTCAATTAAGACACTTGAAAACTTCGTCAATGGGTTCCTGTTACTCAGAAATTTTTTACTCCGATTCAAGTCTACATAAACGCACAAAGGACGTAGTTAAACAAAAATCCGACTTTTAAATTTATAATTCAAATTTTAACGCCACCTAAAACAACGTTATTAGAAATCCATTAGCAAATTGTTAGTTAGTTTATTATTTTATAAAATTTTCCCTTGTTCTTATTCATGAAAATTCATAATATTTTTCTAAAAATTAGCACATTTTGTAAAATATTATAATTTTACACTGCAGTTTTGAATTGACAGTATTTTTTACACAACGTAAAGTTGAACAGATTTGGTTAATAAACAAGTAACACATTTAATTTTAATATTAAAATGATAACTTCATTGTCCGTTGTTCACTTTAATTTATGATTTTTTTTATTTATCATTTCAACTTTTTTTTTGCTTCGCGTTTGTTTATATGTATGTTTATAAGAAAGAGCTCACTACCTATGAATTAGGATAGTGAGGCTTACGCCGAGCTTGCGCTAAAATGGCATATTTCGGTCACTCGTTTAAAAACAGCTTTTGTTTAATAGGCTAATTTGTCTGTGGTGGTGTGGCCGAGTGGCCCGTTGCTTGGTTGTTCACCCAAGCTTCGGGGGTTCGAGGCTCACTAACTGCATGACACTTTA
>JAQFYP010002443.1:0-12736 GCA_034694865.1 Bilobella braunerae | reverse complement strand
GGAGTTAAGCAAAGGTAAGTTTTATTATGCTTTCTTCAAAATTACTAACAAGCAAATTAACATGAGTAACGTTAAAATTAGAATATGAAACAAAACTGGAAACGCTCCAACAGCAGTACGTCGATTACAAGAAGAGTGTAGACCCATCACTGGTTGCCAATCAGTTGAAAATTTCAGAATTGGAGCAGGAGCTCGAAGTTTTGCGTAGCGCGAACTCAGCTGTTCCTCCACCTTCGAACGTTCCAAACGAGCAAGATGCCCAAGTAGTTGAATTTCAGCAATTTCTTGAAGCAGAGCAGCGTGCTAAAAATATACTAGAACGAAAAATAGAGTTGCTCCAAGGCAAAATTCTAGAAATTGAGCAATCGGAAATGAAATGTTTTGAAGAAACTCTGCTACTAAAATCTTGGACAAGGGAACTTGAGATTGATAATCAGAAGAAACAATCAGAAATTGACTTGTATAGAAGCGCAGGAGATGGTGATATGCGTAATATAAAGGCTACGATACTTCAAGAGGAAGTTATGCGATTAGTCAACGAACTCCAGGATCGTGATAGCCGTTGCGAAAGCCTTACAAATGAGATTACTCGGGTAAGATATTATGCATTCTTAAATTTACAAAACAATTATTAGAACTTTAATTACAACCTTTAACGCATTAAAAAAGCTTAGAAATTTTGTAAACAAACTTTCGTTATAAACACTCTATTAGGCAAAAAATTTATTCAAAGTTTCAAAATCAACATGATTTCAAACATTCTTTTGTTTTTACCATCGATGTAATTTCTCCTTGCATACCACTTATAAAAAAGTTATGATATAAAAGCTTTTGCTAGAAAGACATTGTTTTAGAGTTTTTAGTCCAAAATTATTGTTTATAGAATTGAAAAGGAAACTAAAATAAGTTTGTAATAAGTTAAATTTATAAAAAATAATACGTGTTAATCTACTTTGGCTTAGCTAATGGAAGAACGAGACAAGCTACAGCAACAGCTCTCTCAATCATCAGCAAACACAAATAAGCAAGACACCTTACTGCTAACCACAGTTTCGTCAGGCAATCCGATCCTAGACGCGCAAGCGTTACAAATAAAGTTAGGAGAGCTAGAAGAACTCAATTGTGCTATCAACATGGATTTGAGAAGAGAGCGGGAGGCGAGGCGATTGGTCCAAGAGCAATTATTTTTTAGCCAATCATCGCGTGGTTACGGTCAACCCAGGAGTAAGTCACCGACACCGTCACCAGCGAGATCTAACTCGAGACCATCATTTCCAACCAACGCATCGTCACCGGCATTACTTTTGCCATATTCCGTTGGTTCAGTTCCCTTTAGTGCGTCTGCACCACACTCTCCAACAAACCTGCAATCACCTGGAGCAGCACGCCTACCAACCGAACAGTTCCAAACCGTGGAATTAAATACCGCGTAAGTTTACCGAAACTAGAAATACTCACAAAAAAAAGTTGAGCGAGTCAACTGCTTACTTGAATATATTTTACCGTAATTTTCTTGTTCCAATGGACTGACTTCGGTAGAACATGATTTTATGTAGGCGGCTAGAACCAATTTAGCATTCTCACTAACAAAAGCAAATATAGTAAATATTGATAGTACGTTACACTAGTTATGTTTATGTAGATATGTAGTGATTTTACATATGTACAATTTGTTTTCTTTTAGCTCTGTTCCTGCATATATGACCCCACAGTCTCCGCCTTCGCCCGTAATGAGGATCTGAGGGAACACTAATTCAAAATTTAGAATTTCCATTTGACGCTAAGCACATTTTTTTTGAAGTGTCCTTAATATTTATTCATTTTCGAATAAAAATATGCGAATAAAATCAAATATAATGGCTTTGTATTTTTGTGTACAATTGTGAGAGCGTGTAAAAATACATATGCAGCGCTTTCAAACTAAAACGATACACCCAAATTCTAAACAAAATGTTTGTTTGGAAACTATGGAGAAATACCACAGGCCTTCCATAATTTCTAAAAAAAAGATGTTTTTTTTTTATTTAAGAACTTCGTAATTTGTTCAAATAAGATGCTCAAAGTAGCCTCCGTCAGCGACAAAGCAAAATCTAGTCTGTCGTAGAATGCTTCATGTTTTGAATTGTTTCTGGGAGAATCGCATGGGCTGCGTCTTCAATTCATTTTTGTTTTATGCTCTTTGACAATTGTTTATGGCCAGGTCAACATGATTCCTTGTTTTAGTAAGTAAGGGAGGGTAGTTTCGGCCTTTGAGTTGACTTGGAAGTTCCTAGGAGTGGAGCGAAGGTCATTCTACTGAACAGCAAACGTGGAGTTGACCAACAAAGAGCATTTCCTTAGGCAGAAACCGAACACTGTTTTTCGCATATAAATTAATTATTTATTTGATAAATGGCAAACCCAGATCAACATGTTTTATAATGCATTGGTTTGAATATCTGTATCGTATAGTAGAATAGGTTAAATTGTTTAAAGTCAATTTTACAGGCTTAGTCAATGGTAACTACACAAAATAAAAAAGTCGTGATTCAAATTTGAATAATCGGTTAGTCAACAAAATTGTTAAAAAGTTTAAGATGGGTTAAATTAATCAGCAGTAGTCGATCATGTCATGTATTTAGATATTGCGGCGGAGGCAATCAAGTGGTACTTTTTGTAGGTGTCAAGGTCGAGTAGACTGGTGGACAACGCGTCAATCACTGAGTCTAAGGTCATCGATTGGGAATGGTGAAACTTATCCAGGATAAGTTTGGCTCTTTCCAAATCATTCACGGGGCATTCGGCAAGAACATGGTAAAGTGAGAACTGAGATCCGCAAAATTTGCAAGAAGTCTTCGGGAAGGACCCCAAGTTGACCCAGTTCCCATTGTTGAGTACTGTACTGCTGAACAAACGCAGTTGGGCTATTCTTGTGTTGTATTCAACATACCTCGGCAAATCTTCTTTCATGAAGAATTTCACTGAGTATGAGCCCTTTGTAAGCAAATGGTAATGGGGAATAGAGCTAGAGGAAGCAGCAGATTTTAGGTCTGAAATACCAAGCTTATGTCTGAATTTGGATAGAAAGTTCTTTTTGTTATGCAGGGCCAGTTGGTGCAAATTTTGATGCCACAGCCATTTAAGTCTCACATCACAAAGCAGTAGCTTTTTTTGTGAGCACCATTTGTTGGAGTCCTTTACGCCAGCCTTGAAAAATGCTTTCCGAAGGTTCTTAAAAGCAATGTACGTGAAAGAATTTTGTTCGCGGAGTATTCGGCACCATTGGGCGTAGTACAGCTTGGCGATGGCGGTTGATAGGAGGCGTACCGGTTTCAAGCCGTACAAAGTACCTTGGCGTATTAATGGAAAACCAGAGTGCGCATTTGTGGTAGCGCTATTTTACTTTCTCGAGCGTGTCGCAATGTTTGAAGCCCCAGATGCCAGCGCCATACAGGGTAGTTGAGTGGAGTATCAACTGTAACAGCGTGGTAAAAGTGTTCAAATAAAAATTCCGAGGACTGAGAATTGACTTCAGAGCTGCTGAAGCAGCGTGACCCTTGGTGACTGCCTTTTCTGCATGTTTGCTGAAATTCTCTGTAGAGGAGAAAGTAACACCTAAGTAGGTGTACTCTGTTGTTTGTTGTTTAAGTTTTTTAAAGTTCTGTTCCTCTCCATTTGAATGTTTTATTTATCTGAGTTTGACCGGATTTTGAAAACACCATTACTTGTGTTCTCGCTGCGTTGACTTCCAAACATTGGGCGTGAAAAAAGTTGGATGTCAGAACTATTTTGCCCTGAAGTGACGCTTGAGAGGCGGCAACAATTACCAAGTCGTCAGCGTAAAGGAGGTGATGGAATTTTGCATTGGCAAAATGCAGACCGCTGAGTTGAACTTTGCCAACTTTGGCCTTCAATGTATAAGTTAAATAGGGCTGGACAAGCTAATTTGCCTTGTGGAACCCCCTTTTGAATTTGGAAGCTGTCTGACTCTCCATCAATTGTCCGTACTTTGGCTGTGGCATGTGAGTAGAGCGTTCTGAATACTCGCATAAATTGGAACGAAACACCGCAGCTATCAAGAGTATCCCAGAGTATGTTGTGGTTAGGAGAATCAAAAGCTTGTTTAAGAACCACAAAACAAACATCGAGTTTTTTGCCATTTCATAGTTGTTTTTTGGATTAAGGCATTATTGACAAAAGTGTGATCGGTTGTCGACATACCTCGGCGAAAGCCAGCATGGAATCTCGAAACCGTGTTTTTTTATCCAATGAGAGAGACTGTTGGTCAAAATCGTTGTGAATGCTTTTGTGATTGTATTCAGAAGAGAGATTTCAATGTAAACAACTTTTGTATAATTTTTGCTTATGTTATTAAATGTCTTTTATCCGGTAACTTGATATTGAAAATAATTGGCATCGTCATTATCTACAATTTGGCAAGAACGTAATTTGTTGATTGCTGTCAGTGCGCGTTCAAAATTATATGTTGCATAGGAATTTCAATTGTTTCAAGTGGTAGAGCTACGTCTAAGAGCTTTGTTGTTCTACATTCTTTATAAATTTATACAAAATACACTTCAAATTGTTTAAATATCTTGTTCCGGACCCTTGACAAACCATTGAGCCAAAGTTTGCTTTACATAAGCTGACAAATCGATCAATCAAATACTGAGTATTATAAACCCGAATATTAGTGTAGAGGAATTTTTTTAATAAATTCGACCCAGCCAGATGAAATTTTTATTTTTCCCAAACCCGAAGATTTATAAAGTTGAAGAAGAACATTGTCGACGGCAACAGCATTGTGATTTTTTTCAAACAATGAAGATTATTTCCATTCTGCAATTGTTCTGTTTAAAAAAACTAGCTCATTCCTGGGACATTAAAATTTTACCTCTATTCCTCGAAGCCTTTTCAAATTGTACAATTGGTGTACAGCTTTTTGGAACTGATTTTGAAATTGGAGAACTCCAAAGTCCACTAGCGCTGTTTCAAACTAGATGGAAAGACAATGTAATTTCTACACTTCGCAAAACATTAGTTTCCCATCGTTCAAAGTGTGTTGCATTTTTTCTAATATTTCGACCAGAAGTAATGTTTTCAGGCGTGTTGGAGACAATTAACACTGCTGAAAAAAGAGCATCGTTTAAGTTTGGCATGAACGCTGTTTACTGGAATGAAAGAATGCTCATACCGACCAAGTTTTTTGTTTTTCTTACTCACAAAGCCCAGCTACCAACATTTGTCGGCTTGAAAGAATTGTATTTAGTAACATTGCACGTCATTTTTCTTGCACCGGATCTCAATACTTCAAACTTGATACACGTGAACGCGTCATACCTTTGTCCTTTTTGTATTTTTCAACAAGACTATAAGTACCAGAGTAACAACTACCCTATTGTAATCAAGCAAGTAAGATTTAACGATACAAACATTCGGGAAAATTTTGATTTGGGAGAAAATGAAGGAAACGAAAACTACTTTCAAAGTGAATCTATGTTTGTCTGGTGGGAAGGTAAAACAAACCCAAAACAAAGGTTCTGTCGTTCTCAAAAGTTATTAAAACGGTTTCTTCAAGGTATTCCTTGCTATTTCACTTTTTCTGAAACACAAATATATCGATATTTAATTGAGGTAAGTTGGAATCAAGTAAAATATCGGTAAATGTCGGTAAAATACTTGGGTACAAAGTTTTAGCAGTGATTGGTATATTTTTTATAGTTATATTATTTGATGGGAATATATGCGTGCGTCCAAATCCAGCACCCGAGTAATAAAATTACTTTAAATCTGATCGTAAAGCTATATTTGTGCTACTTTTTTTTTTTTTTTACTTTTAAATGTTTTAAAACTGTAATATTGGAGGAAAGCTGCGTTTCGCAGCAGCAGCAGTTTTTTTAAACAACGAGCAACCATCCCGGAAAATAGAATTGTCCGGCTTTATGTGTCATTTCTAGGTCAAACACCGGTGAACCGGAGAATTTTAGTTACGATTTACTCGAATGTTCATGCTACCGAATGCTTGTTTTGGTTTCAAAATTGAATTGTGGTTTTGCAATGCAAATTCAATCGTATTTTTGAAGTGCAATTGCAAAACACGGGCGGACAGATGGCTGGACTCAAAAAAATTAATTATTGTGAGAATTATTGTGGAGAATATACTTTAACCTTGCTAATACAGCTAGGACAAAAAGATTCGTAAATGAAGGCCAAACATTTCCTATCCTAGAACGTATATTTGTTGGGCTACACAATTACTCCTGCACATTAATAATTTTCGCCGTTGAATATCGCGCTAGTTTTATCACGCAGTATAATGTACATTTTTTTCAATTGTAGCTTAATTACTTGCGTTGTTTTTCTCTTCATTTAGGTGACACTATTTAGTAGCATGAAGTACAATATTAGCCACAAGTACCCTCCATGCACACTTTGGACTGCAATGGATCACCCAAAGTTGTACTACGGAGGACAAAACGATTGGAAAATCAATGATTTGGGCAAACTACCAGGAAATATATACTTCAAATACATAAGATACTTTAATTTTATTACTTGTTACGGATCTCGTAGTTTAGTTTCCTTTTATTTCTATTTTTCTCCCTTTGACTCTTATACATGGCTGGCAGTTGGAGTAAGCTGTATAGTTGTAGCAAAAATAATATTGTTTTATACGCATCGGCGCGCAACTCGGCTTTCCTATTCACGTATTTTACAAGATGCAGTAAATTTGATTGGTGAGTTGAGTAGTTCACTTATTGAGAAGCCGCCCATTGTGCCGTATATTGCGCCGAATGATTTGATGGGTAACAGTGTAGTAAAAAATGTCATCCTTCTATGGCTTCTCACTTGCCTCACAATTACTGGAACTTACAGAGGGATGATTGTTTCTGACCTAGTTTCTCCCAAACTTGATGTTAATCCATTAAGAAGTTTCTGGAATCTTACAGGTTTTCAAATTTTCACACCTGGAAACGAATTTAGACCCAAGTGAGTCTTTACTTGTGTTACTTGTGCTATGTCCCTTCCAATATTGTCACTAGATACACTTTTCAATTCGACTCCTACACTCAAAATATCTCAAGGCTTTACTTTGAAAACATAATCACAAGATTATAATTTGGAAAGCAGGTGTTAATTTCAAATTAATTTTTTTTACAAAGCTACTTTTAGCTTTAATCCCGTCAAAACGCCTTATACCGTACGTACGTCGTCGTCGTCGGTATCAGGGTGGTGGAATTTTTAACATTATTTATTTCCTATCCCCCTCCCACCTTAGCTTTAATATGTGAAATCCCAAAAAAAATCTGGAAAATCGTCAAAAAAAAAACTAAAACTTCAAGTATTAATATTGTTCGGTAAATTCAACATAATAATTAATGAGTACTTAAATAACATTTGTAGGGATGGTCTCGATACGCCTGTATACTTTTGTATGGTTTCATTTTAAGTAAAATGACAACCCGTAATCCTTTACATGTACTTACAGATCAAGGAATGAACCCTTTTCACCATCTATTACTGACAAACGTTGTCATCGGGATCTCATTGATAGAACAGTTTTGTTTCAAGCGATAAATCGTGAACTTGCACAGAAAGCTTATCCGGTCTATTCCACTAAACAGCGAGGTCTACTTTCTAAAATGTTGTTGAACATCTACAGATGCCCCGTAAATTTTTACAATGCCGTTGTGGCATTTCTTAATCGAACAAGTGACTGTCTCAAGACGAAAGTTGCGCTGGTCTACCTACCGCGTCAACTTCAATTTGCCCAGGCTCTGCTGAATCGTCACCTGAAAGGAAGACCTTATAAGATATTCAAAGAGCGAATACTGCAAGAAAGAATATATTGGTTAACATCAAGGTCAGCTGGACCTTACGTTGCTCGCAAGCTTAGTCAGCTAGTTAACACAGGCATAGATAATTTTTGGAGCGATATGCAGTGGTTTGTAGAAACTAGAAAACTTCAAGTATATCATAACAAGAACAAGCTAGAAACGAACAGTCTCAGTCTGCAAGGTAACATTGGTACAATATTTTATGTAATTTTGGGTGCAGTGGCAACGACAGTCTTGGCAGTAATCATGGAAATTTTAGTTAAAACTGTCCTAATGATGTAATATACTGAATAGCAAAATGATATGCACAATGGTCAAAATGTAACATTTCTTTCATAAGTTTAACTTGTCTAATCACAATATCTACAAATTAAAATTGTATATTTAGAAATTTTGCTCGTAAGTAAGTACACCCCTCCGTCACCATCAAAATAAGTTTGGATCAACTTAAATTTAAACAATTCAATCTCAAAACTATTTTGTGCTGACTACTTGTGCATTCTTACTTTAATCCTTCAGAAGCATATATTGTATGTAACATTTTGGCTCCATAGGTTACGGGCATCAGGGAGAGTTACGAAATTTAAATAAATAAATAACTTAAGTTTAAACTCAGTAAAATGGTTAGTTGTAACCAGCCTAACAAGTTATTATTCCCTGAAACATAATACTTTCCTTCTCACTTTCTTTTACTCGTTTTACTCAAAAGCAATGCTTTATGTTTAAATATCTATTAGAATAATAACAACATTGCTCGAATTGGCTGTTCCATACACATAAGAGAAATGTAATAATATTCAACTGCATACACTTGGAGTAATACAATACATAATATTTTGGAGTATAAAAATTGCTCCAACAGGAACCCTTTACAAATGAATAAGTATTTGGTAGTAAGTATTTAAGGCAGTTACAATCATAATTGTTCGATTTTTCCAAAGTTTCATTGACAAAAAAAAACTAATACAAATAAATATCAAACCAGACAATGTCTTGGGACGCTTATTGTGACTGGCTAGTGACTGGCTAGTCTTACAATTTGAAGAAAACACTAAAGTATATATTTAGCACAAAGTTGCTATTTTCTTGGAAATTTATATCTTATTTATTGTTTTGCAACTAATAAAATGCAAGGAGTGCGGCATAACAGCACTCTTTTACTATAAATGAAATTAATAACTACATCAACAAGTCAACTTAACCTTGTGTTAAAACAGGAGGATTTAAATTTAATTTAGGTTCTTCTATGTTCTCTGTCTTATAATGGACTCAAGGTCTCTGATGAATCCAACATGAGGAAATTGAAATTAGACTGCAGAAAATATGAATTAGGAGTACAAGATGCATAGATAATACAAGCTCCTTTTTTAGGTTAATTGTTGAATATGAAAGGATTGTTTGTAGAATGACTCCTTTCAATTGCTTTGTGTTGTATTGAAACAGCCCAGAATGAATTAAAGATTGAAACAGTTTTAATATGTTGTATGTATGTTTGTAAGAGGGAAATCACTACCGAATACAAATTAGGGTATTGACGCTCACACCGAGCATGCGCTAAAATGGCGAATTTCAAGGTTATCATTATAAAAGACACGGCCAGTCTCAGCCTCCAAGGCAACATAGGTACAATATTTTATATATACCTGGGTGCGGTAGCAATTGCAATCGTGACAGCAAAGTTTGAAATTGTTTTCAAAACTGTCTCGTTGATGTTAAATTTGTAGTGATTTAGGTTAGTGGATGTCGGCTATAACAACGCTTCTTTAAAACAAGAATTTAAATCAGGATATAATTTAGTAATGAATTTTTTTTAAATATACAGTGATGTCCAGCTAAAAGTGAACCCTCAAAATTGTTTCCAGGGAAATTTTGCTTTAATTTAATGAACAATGAACTGGAAAATGTAGCAAAATTATATACGACAATGAAATTCAAATTCTGAAAGATAATTCATTTTCACAATACAATGAAAACCACATAGTTTGCGAGTTGTTGATTTTTGGGTGTTCCGTTTTAGCTGGTCCTCACTGTATAATTAAAAACTTGTTCGAAAAGACAGCTTCTTGTATTAAACTGCAAAAATCATACCTTTTATTGTGATTAATTGTTGCTTGTTATTACATGTTTTTTGACGAACCATTGGTTCTTATTGAAAATAATTGACGTCGTCATTATCCAAAATTTACAAGAAATTGTACTTCAAACTGAAATTTCTACTCAAAAGAGCGTTATTTGATATTCCAGCATAAATAGCGGCTGATAAACATGAGAGAAGTGGTATTGATATGTCAGAAAGAAGTCATTAGCATACATGTATGCGAATAAGGGTAGCTTAACCTTAACTGAATTTTATATTTTTTATAAACTAGTTTAAAGGGCTGCTGTAGGTGATAGGGGATGAAATCCGAGTTGTTATAGTATAGTCAAGTATTTAACAAAATTTAATTGTTTTAATTGACAAAAATGTGAAGTGGAATTGTTGTGTAAAGAATTGTTGCCAGATTGAATTTGTATTGGAGATATCTATCAATTTGACTGATTTGGTGTATTGGAGATATCTAGAAATCTAGACAGGAAATGAAAATTAAGAATAAACTAAATTTGTACATTTGTACGATTTTGAGTTTAGTAAAGTTTCTTTTAAACCACAATTTTGGCACAATTTAATTAATTGGAACGTAAAAGTAGATTGATTTTGATTTGATTTTGATAGATTAACTACGCGTCTTGGGCTCACTATTTTGTTTCTATTATAACTCGATATTCATAATTTCTATCTGTTAATTTTTATTCGTTATTTAAATGCCAATACATTTTATAAAACTTAACTAAAACGTATTTTTAGTAAATTCGATTTAACCGATGATAATTGTAAGCTTTTTAAAGTTCACAATAATTGAGGTCGTCATTATTGATTACTCGGCCAATAAATAATTTTTTTCATTATGCGCCTTCAAAATTTACAGCATGTTGGTAGATTTGGATGTTTACACGTGGCAGCGCTTCATTATTTCCATTGCTTGAAAAGTTTTCAAATATTTCAAATACAAATTATCGAATTATTTAATGAGTCTGTTCCGGACCCTTGTCAAAACCAGCTAACCAACCAACCAACTTGCTAAAGCCTTGTGTTAAATAAAACAGGAAAATCAATCAGCAAAAATATATAATATAATAATAATAAAATATATCACTAAACTTGGCATTACGCAATGTTTGAAGTAAATTCAAGAAAGCCAGTTGAAATTCACATTGATTTCTATAGACCTTTCATTATATTAGCTAAAATTAACGAAAAACGGAATACTATCAAAGACAGCAAATTATTTGCAGTTGTTAAACAAAAATGAAGATCATCACGGTTCTTCTTATATTTTGGTTAACAAAGTTAGCTTCTTCTTGGAACATACAAATTTTACCCCTGTTCATTGAAGCTTTTTCCAATTGCACAGTTGCTGTACAACTATTTGGAACTGATTATGAAATTCCTGAAATGAAAAGTCCACTTACGCTGTTTCAGACTAAATGGAAAGACAAAGTAATTTCTACTCTTCGCAGAACGAGAATTACCCATCGCTCAATATGTGTTACATTTTTACTTATATTTCGACCAGAAGTAATGTTTTCAAATATTTTGAAGACAATAAACACTGCTAAAATGAAAGCATCGTTTAAATTTGGAATGAACGCTGTTTACTGGAATGATCGAATGCTACTACCGACCAAGTTTTTTGTTTTTCTTACTCACAAAACTCAGCTACTAACTTTTGTCGGCTTGAAAGAAATGTATCTAGTAACATTGTATGTCATCTTTCTTGTACCAGAACCCAATACAAAAAACTTGATATACGTGAACGCCTCATACATTTGCCCATTTTGTGTTTTTCTGCAAGACTACGAATACAAGAGTAACAATTACCCTGTTGTGATAAAGAATATTAAACTCGACAATACAAACATTCGAGAATATTTTGATTTGGGTGTAAACGAAGGAAACGAAAATTACTTTCAAAGTGAGTCGATGTTTGTCTGGCGTGAAAGTAAAACCAATAAAAAGCTTGGGTTCTGTCGTTCTCAATATTTGTTAAAACGGTTTTTTCAAGGCATTCCTTGCTATTTTACCCTTGCTGAAACTAAAATATATCGATATTTAATTGAGGTAAGTTAAAATCAATTGTCCGTAAAATACTCGCCTACGAACTAGCCGACCATGTTGGTCAAGTGCTTTAGAGCTTCTATCTATCTCCACTAGACAACCTGAGAACGGGGGTTCAAATCCCCCAATCAGCCACATAAAAGTTTTCACAAAAGTCATAAAAGTATTGGCTTTGTCAAGGAAGAACTACTTTTCTTTTACGTTGTGTATGCCCTTATCCCAGTGATTAGAGGATATAGAAATTACTCTTTAGGTTTCCAATTACTCTTGTGTGAGAATTCAGAGGACCCTTATTTGCATACATGTATGCAAATGAGTCCTTCCTTCTATATCCCTACTCACTCCATTACACGTTGACTCTGCGGGAATGTCAAATAACGCTCCTTTATCATACTAGGTCACAAATCCTCAGCAGTAATTAATATGTTTTATACTAATAACTTTTTGATGTTAACTAGAAGCTATGTGTGCGTGGGTACCTATTGCAGCTCAGCCTCTGTTCTCAAAACCAGCTGCATAAACTGAATTTTAAAACGAAATTGAAAATTTAATTTTTTTTTGTAAACCTTTACTTTTTTTTTCTTGTTTTAAAAAGTGAAACACGGAGCAGCAATACTTTGCTTTTATAAAGTTGCCTAGCAAAGACCCGGAAAACCTAATTTTCCGTATTTAGGGGTAATTTCGGGTTCCAAAAGTGCCAAACTGTATTGAGGTATTTTAGTTTGAATTAATTTGGTGTTCAATTTTTGGGAGTATGGTTTGG
>JAQFYP010002442.1:0-12739 GCA_034694865.1 Bilobella braunerae | reverse complement strand
GGGGGGTCACAGAAAAAAGTGTCCTATACAAATGTTGTTCCTCTTTATAAGATGAACAACTTTTGTAGGAGTCATTTTTTATGTTGTCATAGAATAATATAGTTGACCTTGACCTTTGACCCCAAAGGGGGTCACTTCCGGTCAAACTAAAATAAACTTGATCTGGGTCGGATATAAAGAAACATTTATACGAAAACCGCTTTGAGATATGTTGAGTAGTTCCTGAGATAATCGTGAGGCTCAGACAGACAGACAGAACAATAGCAAAATAGAACAATTATTTAACGACTCAACAATTTTGCCGTTTTCATATTAGAGTCCCTGCACCTATTTAATGACATACCAATTCTACTGTAAATCGCACACTAGGGGCCCAGAACCTATATTATGACATACCATTTTTACAGTAAATCTCTTATTAGATGCCCGGGATCTGTTTAATGAGATACAAATGTTACAGTAAATATAATATTAGAAGTCCGGCACCTATATAATGACATTAGAGACCCATCACCAATTTAATAACTAAATTTTTTTCAACAGAGTAGTTTCAGTGCGCCGCAGCGCGCTTTTATTTAACGGTAAAATATCGTGCTGCTAAATAACAAAAATTGCCCCTGACAATGAGAGTCAAATATGTCAGGCACAAACAACGTAAGCGATAAATTATAGCAATGAATTACATGTTTGTTTTTTTTGACATTTCCACTAAGGGTTTGTCAACATGTGTGGAGTACTGTGGGTACTGTGGGTTCCGGTCATGGTGGGGAGGCGGGTAGCTGTGAATCGTGGGGTTGTTAAGAAGCCTTGAGGAGTGGGACGGAAGGGCTTTCTGCTGGACGTTGAACGGGCTAGGGCCCCACCACTACTCCGCCTTTGGCAAGAGATAGGAACAACCGTCTTACATTAAATTACATGTATTGCATTTTAGTTTGCAAAATGCTTTAGACGTACACACATCAAATTAAATTCCATAGTGAAAAACATTAATTGTGTATTTAATTTGTCAAGCAAATACATTAGCGAAGTTAGTAAAATAATTATTTAATTAAAAGAACTTTAATTTACTTGATGCTGTTTAGTTTCCCTAAATTATGCGCAATCATAAACAATTACAAACAAATTAAATCCTTGAATACTCGTTTGAAATCATTTTACACTAAAAGACCCTTAGCTTATTTTTCAGTTAGTTTGCACAGGGATACAGTAACCTCGCATTTTGACAACTCTCGTATCATCGAAAAGTCGACGTGTGTCATTTCTTAAAATTAACTAAAACGATGCCGAAAAAAGTATGGATCGTTTCGAATTTTTGACGATTGGAAAATGTCGTTGTAATTGTTCTAACCTACCTTTTTGAAATTGCTTTTCTGCACCTTTCCGTCTAAAACGCTTTAAATATAGGTGGAAAATATTGATTTCTCATTCTCACTTTGCCGTATAGCAACTATTTCAGTAAATCTTTGTAGTCTCGCAAAGGCGTTAATGCCATAAGACGTTCTATAAGAGACTTGTGCTCAAGTACCTTCTTGAGCACACCACACGAGCACTCCTGTTTATAGGCAGTGCTCTACATAACGACAAACAGACATCTAACCACTAACCGATAAACAAAACTGATTAGACAAGGTAGCCGCCGCAGCCTAGTGGTTAGTGCATCGCACTCTCCACACTGCACTCGTGGGTTCGAATCCCACGGCCACCTCCGTCCTCATATGCGTGGTTTTCCCACTGGGTTTTTCACACAACTCGGCCCGAATTGGCGTGAGGACATCAGGCATAGGCGCTGCCCCGCCCCCTAGTGGGTGGCTAGAGCGCGCCCTCGAGCCAAATATGCCGATGCCTGCAGGGGGTTGTAGCAAATCATAGTAAAAAAAACTGATTAGACTACAACTACGCAGACACAAGTCTGCAAATAATGTGAAAATAACTAACATAACCTAGTGATGTCGCGTTCAAGGGGTCATTGACTTCTTGGGCGTTGAGCCCTAATAAGATCTCGTTGACGACAATGAGAATGAGGAATTTATGGGAAGCAACCAAGAAGACAGCAATAATTAAATCAAAGATTAACTCTGATTTTTAGATTGAGATTTTGCTTCAATGTAAATAAAAATTGGAAAACAAAAATAATGGGCGGTCTCCATTAAGAGGTGGGTCTCAAATAGTAAGTGGGAGTCGGGCGACGAAATTGAAATAGTGGATGGGTTTCTTTTTAGAGATTTTTCGGTAGATCCTTTTACTCTACTTTTTTTTATTTTACTTTATACCGACACTTGTCTACAGTTTCATTTTAGTAGAAAGTTAGCAGTGAAAGATTAAAGGTAATTTCACCTCCAGTGCTTACTTTCATTCAAATCAAGACAACAAACCACACACAAAAAGTTAAAAATAATTTTTCACCAATAATAGTCAAGATGGTTAGGGTAGAGCGCATCCCAATAAGATTGTGAAGTGCAGGAGCTGATATCTACAGAAAGTAAACGCTGTTGGGTCGACGTGTAGACTGTAGTTTTGGAGTCAAGTGTCACACTGACTCTCGAGGTGGGGTCATTTTGGCGTGGGACTTCATAACAGGGGATGCGTTTGTAACACCAAGGAAATAGGTCGCAGGATGCCATATTGACACAGAAGTAGAATCTGAAATGCAACAAATTAATACACAAAAGCAACACAAAATATACACGCCAAACAGGCCAGTCTTGGGACGAAATTACAAAGTTTTACCCGATGCACAAACCAAAAATCAATAGTGAAAGTTAGGGTACCAGAATTTCTTGGCGTGAAGAACAGTGTTCGCCGGCTCTTTTGTGTAACTTTATATTAAAAAGTGATTTGTGATTGGAAGTGAATCATAATTAAAAGGAAAAGGAGCGTTATTTGACATTCCCGCAAAGCGGATGGTCAACATGTAAAGGAGAGGGTAAGGACTTGGAAGCATGAGGAGCTCATTAGCAAAAATGTTGTCATCTCTATCAATCCGTTGCTCAATCAACAGACTATCAGTAACATTCCGCTGTTTTTTGGGCCTAGTCCACAAAGGCAGGCGCAGGACACCAACCTCAAATCAGATACAGACGTAGCTTTTGCATGAGACCTGCAGGTGACTCTATACAAATGAGGATCGTCTTTAAGGATTACCTTTGGACTATTGGGAAACCTATCGGGTAATTTCCACTGACTTTGTATTCCTAATCACCAATTTCCTAATCATAATAGGGTAAAACCAATATTGTTAAGAAATTTTTCTAACTGATCGGGGGATTTGAACTACCTTTCTCAGGCTGACTAGGGGAGAGAAACGGAAACTCTAACCATTAGGACGACGCGACCAACTGAATCATAATTAAACAGTTTTAGAACCACAATTAAGTAAATTTGAAGACACAATAAATTTCACCGACCTTAAAAACAAAATAAACTTCTTATAAAAAATAATGTGAAAAAGTTGATTGTAGTTGGTTGAGAATCATAATTAACTCTTTAGAATCATATTCAAGTTATTTTGAGGTCATACTAACATTAAGTGTAAACGACTTTGAGAACCCGTCATCGTAAAACCTATTGTCGGAAAACTAATTGTAGTTGTTAATCATAGTCAGCTAGTTACAGTTAGATACTTATTTCATTTGCAGTCAAATACTCATTATATAGAACAAACTTTGGGTCACCACTCAACTGTGGATAACTAACTACACAAAAACAAAGTAAGCAAATCAAATTTAAACAAGCGTCCCCTAGAACCCAACTCCTTGTGTAGACTGGCTTGCTTAGCAGGTGTAGAACCGTATAGTATACTTAATGTCAAAAGTTGAATGAGGTTGCAAATTTTACAATTAAGTTAGCGTAGAGTGTCTTACTATTTGAAAGCGGCGTCAGAGTAAACAGCGCTACAGTTAACGGACAACACGTCATTCACGACAATTTGTAGCTGTGAAAAAGAGTAAGTAAATTAGGTTAATAGATTTTCGTCATAAAATTTTTACTAAAGTTAAAATAATACTGATTTTGGAGAATCATTATAAAGGCGGCGGCAATGCTCAGCAACAGTGTAAATGAGAGGGATTGGACGGTAGACATTTTGAATAAGGCGATTTATTGTGGAGACAAAAACTGTGATGAAAACTTGTTTTTTTTTTTAAAGCTTGATACATTTCAAAAGTTTTAGCACTGTTATATATACCAACAAACGACTCCCAATATATGAAATCTTTCTATGAGTTATATAAAGTAGGAGGATCCGTGACTTGATGACAATAAAATCAACCTATCAATTAAGTCAACTCACAAATAATTTTGAGCTCATTTTAATACCTAAAAATAAAGGATGAATAAATGTTACAGAATTGGCTAAGATCGGGATCTAGATAATTTATCATTTTCCATTCATCCACCCTATTAATATTGATTTTTAATTTTGTCAAATTTACTGTTTGAGTGGGGTTGACCACATTCATAAACCTTAATTTTAAGAGATGCAAACAGGTTGAGCTTAAACAAAAAGGAGAAATGCTAACACCACTATCCTTCTTTTGCCCGCGTTCGAATCGCAGTGAGTTGGGTTCATTATTTTTCCCATCGACCCACACATACTTATTTTAGGCAGGAAAACTATTTCAAGAGACACTACGGTCCTTATTATAAGTAAAAAATTGTTTATTTATAGAGGTGTGGCAGAAATTAAGGTATGTATCCTTGTTGGCGCATTGTCAATTTTTATTTGCGGGTACTTTGAAGGCTGTATGGTGCCAATTTCGTGGTTGCAGTAATAACATAGTAGTAGTTCATGCTGCACCCAAGGTTACCTCATGAGTAGTGGTGGCTTTGCTGGAACTGTTTGCACCTTCGGCGGTGACAATGCTAACACCACCATTGCTATCTTTCAGAGCTGCCGCACGGCTCCTGGAAAATCTATGATTTGCCAATAACGATGAATTTCCGTCTTGACTTAAATTTCAAAATTTGACTCGATTGGTAAAAAATTGATTTATACTAAGTTATACTCCTATAAATACGATTTACATACTTGTGCCATAATAAAAAAAAACCTCTTTGAATTGAAATAAAAAGTAATGAAAACTGAGACTAAAACTATATCCAATGGTTCAATCGAATTGTAAAACTGATTTTTAAATAAAACTCTGTTTTGAGGGTTTAATGTAGTTAATCAAATCAATTATTGAGTTCCGTTGTGAAAGTTTACAATAAAATGAGGAAAAGCAGATTGACGTGGTCAAACCACAACTAAAACTATCATATCTATAAAGATCAGAACAAGCAAAAATAACTTGAGAGTAAAACCAGAGTCCAATTGTACTGAAGGTGAGTAGAACAAACGGCGTGCAATTAAACAGTTAAAAATACGCTTAGACAACTCTTGATACTTACTCGGCGACGACGAGAATGTGTATATTTTTCACCTTACGACATTAAATTTTCTAGAATTCCTCTTCCAATGGCGGGCTTGCTTGGCAATTAGATATTATTATTAACCTAAACTAACCGATTCATCGAACTGTCAGCTTTCGCAAAATCGACTTCCAATTGCTAATAAGCAGGACAAAAAACCTTGAGACAAGCTAAAATAGCGTGTTATAGAACAGGGAGATCCAAAAATTAAAACTAATATTCTCCCAACTTAGGACGGGCTTGTTCAGCAAGTGAATGTCTTCAAACTAATTCGGTTTTATTTGCGGAACAAATCTGATTAAAAACAGTATGCAAAATTTTTTAAACGATACATAAAATGTAAGGAATTTCTCGCTTCATGACTACTGGATCAATTTCTTGGTTACCGAAAAATTACACGAAATTTCAGAAAGCAGGGAAAATGAACCTTTTTCAAATTTTTAGCGATTTGCATGATGGTAGGTAGTTTGGAGGCTATGCGGTGCAGCTGTAACACAGCAGATGTTCTTGACGACGTCAGTTTGTTGTCTATAAAGTGAACTTCGACTGGCTTGAAAAAACTTGCAACATCGGGAGTGACCACAACCATGATTCTAGTTATGTCGCTTGCTGAAGTGCCGTCGGTAAATATGGAATATGTTAATGAGAAAATAGGAAAATTTGGGAACTCACAACCCATTTAAAGAAAATGTTCTGTTATATCAAAACACAACTGTACACCTCATATGTAATTGGTGTTTATATCTATTATGTAATAATAAAAGTGTCACTAACAAATTTATTGCAGCAATAGAAGTAGGCCTTTAATGACCTAATTAGAGTCTGACAAGAAAGGAGTATAAATTCACCTTATTCCTTGCTGGTAACATTTGTAGCATTATACAAATTCATTATTAAAGGTATTAATTTGTATGCGAACCGTGAACAGTTTGTCAACTTGATTATGATGTTTGTGCTTGAAATTGATACGTGCGGTGATTGTTTGTAAACCTCAATGCTTTGTACATAATAAAAACGTAACATTGTTTACTACGCACTGTACCGCAAAAGTACCAGAAATGAGTCAAGTATTTTTTATCAATATTTTTTGAAATGTAGAATACCGTCAATTTAAGAAAAACATTAAGTGGAGTTAAATTTATTAAAAAAAAATTAAATTCAAATAAAAGTCACTCAAACCTCAATTAATCATTTTTATTTAAAGAGGCGGCAAATCTATATTAAATTTTTGTCACCCTTTGCGGAACTTTGTATGAGAACACTCAACGTGTTCATGGTTTTTTTTCATTAATTGTATGTAATTTTCTAGCTACATTACCATTCAACGTTGCGATTCAATGCTATTGCTTTATTGCCGGTTATTTGAATAAAACATTAATGACTAGAATTTAGTATAAGTACGCCGTGCGAATTTGGCTTATCATAGTTTAAAGTTTTCCTCTGTTGCTCAAGTAAACACTTCCTTTGTACCTATCCGCAACGTAAAGGTAAACAAACAAATTTTTTTTAAAAAAAACCTTGAGTTTGGAATTAACATCCTTTAGGTCGTTTCAAATTGTCAAGTGGAAAATTTTCTAGGATATTATTTGTTTGAGAAACATGGAAGTAAAGAAACTCGTTCTTCTCATTGTGTAAGGTTTGAACAGTGACCTCTTCTGCTAAGGCCTCTAACTAAGGAAATGAAGAGACAAAACAGGTACTTGAGGGTTCTTTGGCCCAAAAGCTGGGTTTATTTACCCTCAAAAGCCTAACCTAAAGCCCTCTAGGGTTAATACTAACCTTACGGCCTTTGGCCTAAGTAATCCTATGTCCTTAAGGTGCCTATACTTAAGGCCTATGGCCGACAAAGGGATTGGGTGAGCCTTAAGGGAAGAACCACTTCTGGCTCTGCACCATTCCTGGTGCTCGTGCCACTCCAGGCTTAAGGGACTGCAGAGTGAAGGGGCACTTGACCTTTGAGATCCTACGGGATGGAGAAGGGTGCCTGACATGCCTGCTCCTTGGCGCTTCTTTGAGCTCCGTCCTCCTTGGTGGTTGGGGAGGATCTGGAAATTAAAATAAAACCCCAAATAAAGGATTTTGACTAGTAACATATATAATATTGAACGGTATTTGTTACTCAGGTTGCAAATTACTGCAGTTATTACAGATTGTATAGTCTGAACAAAGTGTCCAACACATCGCTTCGAACAAACTCAATTGTATTAACGCAAAGTGCTACACTGAAGGTAAGTACTTTTAGTTTTCATGGAAATAAACGATTACTAGGAGGTTAATGGCATTACTCGTATGGAAGCCTTTCTGATTTTATTGGTCCATTTTATATGTTTCATAGCGTCGTGTTGGTTGCCTGGCCTGTAGATCCAAAATATAGGCGATGATCCAACCGCTCGGCCCGAATGTGATCCTCTCTCGAGTGCGGTCATCAGGTAAGTGATATGCTCTGCGTCTGAAGTGCCAGAAAAGATAAAGTCGTCCATGAATAATCCTGTCATCGGAATCTGCTCCAAAAGCTCATCCAGAAATTGTTGAAAAATAGCTGGAGATGAGGCAATCTCTTGCGGAAAGCCGTTGTACCGGTCGCTCATTACCAGAAATTTCTTGCTGGAATCGTCCAGTTTCATTTGATAGAAGGTAATTGGACCGTCCAGGCTAGTGTTTCACGGCTTCCGGCTCTCTTTTGGCTCCGCAGCCGCGGCTCCCCACTCGGCACCAGCTCGGCTCTTTAGTAAAAGTGGGTACCATACTCTCCACTCCGACTCCGGCTCTCGCAAGTTTTGGGAGCCGGGTGCCGTCTATATTTCCGTGCCGTCGATTTTAGTATTTTATTCTATGCCAAAGCAGTAGGCCAGCGGCAAACATAAACATATTTCTATTTTAGTTTAGATACTTCGGGTATATAATCTATTTTTGCAATCTTAAGGTTTAAATGAATATTGTTCAGGATTAGTTCAGGCATTGTGTTTAGATCTGAACAAGTACAGACCCAAGTAGGTGTCAGACATTTTTGTAAGCATATAATTTTAGTGTAATTCTGAGAGTCAAGAAGAGAAGTCCAGTTTACATTTATTTTAACAATTTTAATTAATCAATTCTTTAATAAACGTTTATTAAATTATTAATTCAATTGGATCCGCAATTGCGTTTTCAATCATCACTTAATTGAAGCATGTGATTATCGGGTTTCCATACTACGCATCGTCACACAGTCAATTAATCACCTACGTTCACTTCAAATGGTATGTCATTATACAGGTGCCGGACCTCTAATATGAGATTTATAAAAAAAAAGGCTATGTCATTACTTAGATGCCTGGCCTCTGATATGAGATTTACAATAAAAATGTTATGTTATTCATTATATAGGTGCAGGGCCACTAATAGTATGTTTTGAATCATGATTAGTTACTTCACTAGAGTTAGGTTAGGAAAAACGCATTTGAGTACTTTAAAAAAAACTGGAACAGACATCTGGCGATTTTATTACCCTGTTTTCAACAGAGTAATAAACAAAAGCGATGTGTCTCATGCTTCCGCGGCAAAATATTTCCTTTGAATTATAGAGATTTGCACGATACCCGTCGACTGAACCTCCTCAATTTAGCATCCAACCTAAGAACTTGTAGAATGTGAACATTTCATTACCCGGGCAAAACTGTAGGACAACTAGGTGAAAGTGAGTTTTAGTATTAAATTTATTTCGATCTAACTTTGCCAAATTAATTGCTTTTATAAAGGGACTCGTCGTACAACAGTAGTATAAGTGTTACAGGATGATATTCAGTAGCTGGAAAATTGATCATGTTTTTTAAGGGAAAACATACATACGTTTTCGAATACAATCATAGTACCACACCCTGGAAGTGCAGTGACTAATGCTGTTGAAAAACTTTCAACAAAGACGGTCGATGTGTGAAAAATCGCAACAAAAAGTAATATCGAACATAGCAGCATTTCTGCGATTTGTTTATGTACAAACAAATTACAAGAAAGAATATAATTTTTAAAGCAAAACATCCACAACAAAAAACATAGCACTTGGTAACAAAATCACTTATGTTCAGCAAGTAAACGTAACGCCACTGGTAAGCCTTCCTAAGCATTGAATTACCGAATGGCGAATATTTGTTGTTCAAAAACGTCATTATATATATGTTGACGTGATGGCAGAAGTACAAACACAAATTATTGGTTGTGCTTGTAATTACTTGTAATTGGGGCTATTTTATATAAGTTTAAGCTAGGTTACAAGGACGTGATGTTAGTCTATTTTATTCAAATAACAGGTTAGCATGACGTAACATTTGTTACGTGAGATACAAAATTGTTCAGAGCAAAGTTTCTATCGTTTGGAACTTACAAGACAAGACATAACGGATATCTTAGACATTTTTATCATTTTGAAGGCCCCTAAATAACCCTCAAAACCAGAAAATATATTACTTTTTCAAACCGTTAAGTTGCAAACTCATTTTCACTACGTTTAGATTTAGTGAAATTTAAGATTTCTCTGATCATGTGTAGGTCGATGGCTATTCAAACGTATCACCCTCGAATAGCTCAAATGTTAAATATGTTATATCCGTTTATTAGTAGCGGAAGCGGAGCGAATGCTACTTATGTTTTCGTAAAGTCTGTCTGTCCGTCCGTCCGAGGAACGCTATTATCTCAGGATCCACTAAACGTATCTCAAATCTGTTTGCAGATATGAGTTTCTTGAGTTCCGGCGCAGATCAAGTTTGTTTTAATTTTCCAATTTCTAATTTTTGCTACTAGTTGACCGTTTTACCACGGTTTATTATTAAATCCAAAGTTCAATATCATTTAACTTTGAATTTTTAGTTGAGTTACTACTTAAACGGATAATTAAATCGCAGGCAAAATAATAAAAAAAAATCTTTACAATAGTCAGTAGTGCTTATTAATATTTTGTTAAAAATAAGATTATTGTTGTGATTTCATGTTGTAATTCGGACTATCAATATCTAGGTTGCAAAATAATTATGGTTGTTTTTGTTCATTACTGTTAGATTTCATTACATTTACAACGAATCCCAATTTCTATTTATTTGCAAAACAAATTTAAAAAACATATGCTTCATAACACTGCAAATCAATTTTGAGTAAGCCTTCCAGCTTCTTTTGCAGTTAATTTGCACAGTGAGATTGTAATTTCGCACTTTGTCGATTCTCTATTCATCAAAAAGTCGATATGCGTCATTTCCGTCTCAATTAACTAAAAAGCCATATCAAAAATATGACAATACAATTGTCTAAAAAATTAAATGATAATTAATATAATTTGTAACTATGTTAATTACTTTGTCATAATACACTTTCTGCATCTTTCCCTCTAAAATGCTATGAATGAAATCAAACAGTATTTTTTCATCATTTTCACCAGCACGCACGACAACAACTTCCGAAAAAGTTATGTAATCTCGCAAAGGCGTGACTGACATAATTATCTTGAGTGTTGACTTGCCTTTAATTTCCTCTTTGAGCTCTCCAGACTATAAGAGATATTCAACAAGTTATTTTATATTATTGTAAAAAAAATATTTGACAAATTTGTAGTAAAATGTGTGTCAAATTGTAAAGTTTTACCTGTGGATACATCTTCAAAGGCAAATTTCCTCTTTTGCTATTAATACTGCACAATGCTCGATGAGAGATTGTGTACTCGGCGTAGACTAGCAGCGTCAAATTACTTTTGCAAGAGACTGCGATTCCAACTGCTATTGACGTTAACTCTGGGCAGTTTAGAACATCCTAAAAAATAGTTACTACAAAAATACTATTACTTTGAGTTATACGTAGTATTTTAACAACATTGCTTCACTTGTACACTTCAAAGTTGTACTATTGTGAGCCGTGTTGACTTGCGCACACGAATTAACGATGCATACTGCCAATCAATACCTTGACGCATGACAAGTTGGCAACATACGAAACCGGAAACTTGTATAACTTGCTGCTAATTACTAATTACCGTGTTTTACTATATAAATGTTTCTATGCTTTTTCGACCTGCTATGATGGGTTTGCAATAATCCCCTTAACCGAAAGCGTTGCACACTATGAATGTGTTAGGGTAGTTGGAGTTGTCATGGGTTTCCGACGCAATACACGATTTTATGTTATTGTAACGTACTTTAAGTATTTCTTCTACACGCGTTTCAATTGGCCCATGTCCAAGTTCTCCTGTCATCTGAAATGGTTTCATCGAAATGTTTTCATTGCCTCGAACAACGTGTTTTAGAAAATTCGGATCCGCCACATTTTCATCGGCATCCAGAATTAACTATTTGATGGTAGATTAGAATTAATTGGGTTGCAAGTCATTACAGCATTGGATGCATCACAAATTGCGTGCGCACAACCTAGAACTTAATTTTTTTTGTTGCCCACTCAACAGTATTAACTTAATACAGAATGGTAGTAAAAAATATTGGGTGAATATTATCCTTACTTGAATGGGAGCTCTTCTAAATTTATTGTTCCAGTTTAAATGCCTCAGAACTTCAAGTTCGTAGTCTGGTTTGTAGAATACATGTAAGTCCAAAGTGTACAGGATGCTCAGGCCGCTTGGCTCGGTATTTATTCCAAAGCGAATATGACCTACTTGGTCTTTTGTCTAAAATTAAATGTTATTTAGCATAATTATAGAACACTAATATACGAAATTCGCTATGTGAAAGTTATTTATATGTACATTATTTACATAATATTATATATATATATATATTACTTACTAAGTATCGGACCATTTCCTGAGTAATATCTAGAACTTCCTTTTCCAGATACTTTGGCTCGATACCTTCTCTTTTATGAAAGTTATCAATTTTAGTCGCATTCTCACGATACTGCATTTGCATTAAGTGATTATGTAGTTTTATTATCATGTGAATCTACACATAATTTACAAAACGCTGTAATTCTTAAAATGTTTACAAATCTTACATCGGCCCGAATACTCATTGGAATTCCATTTTCCTTTAGGTAGTCTTTTGCTGGCTTATAGTACGTCGCACCAAATATTATGTAGTCAAAACTGTCGTGATCAATTTGCACACAAGAGTGTCCAAATTTTGTAATATCAGGATTATTTCCCTAAAAGAAATATTTAAAGCAAACGCTATTTACCTTGACTGAATTTTAGTATATTACAAATAGTGCACTGATGTTAGAATAAAGGATATAAAATGTTTAACTAGATTTAGCTTTTCTTACCCATTGCATGTGCCTTAGTATTGTGACAGGATAGGACGGGCCAATCCTATCACACGCGCTTGGCTCTCACCTTCAGTATGAGCCAATCGCCACATTG
>JAQFYP010002441.1:0-12740 GCA_034694865.1 Bilobella braunerae | reverse complement strand
CAGAGGCAAGGTAATTCCTTTAAGGGGAAAACCAACAGAAAAGACTTTTTTGTGACTGATCGGGGGATTTGAACCCCAGTTCTCATGATGTCTAGTGGAGAGAGATTGAAGCTCCAACCACTAGGCCACCACCGCCAACTACAAACAAAACGCAAAGAGATTATTTACTTTTATGTTACAAATTATAAAGTGTTGTTAAGCTACAGGCGGACCTGATTTTTGACAGGTTTAAGCAATTTAAACTTAGAAAATTCATAACGGTTCTTTAGAAATCGACAAAAAACTCAACACAATTTAAAATTTAAATTTAACACTTAATTTTTTAAATTCTTGGCACTTTGTTAAATTCGAACAAAATGGAATATATTTACGCTATTTGAGCACGATTTTTAACGAAAGGGTTTACTTTACAATTGTACTTCTTCTGAAACTCAATGCACAATGCCATGTACATAAATCTTTTGTAATAATTATTGGAGTTCTGATCAGAAATAATTGAACAATTAGCATTTGCCATGTATAAATTAATTTGGACAAGTAGAATTTTGCATTGTTTCTCCGCACAGGTCGTCAGGAGCGAAAAAATAAAAATTATCGCTCTGAACCCAGCAGCAAGGGAAGCGTGGGAGCGCATGGAGTTCAAATTTTTTTAATTACAAATTTACCGGGCGGTAATGATTTATTTCAATGTCAGACGTCAAAGTTTCAAACACAAATTGGAATCACACGGAAATTTGGAACATTTTTCAAATGCGGGGCTAAATATTCTTTTAAATGAGTTTTAAATTGGTTTCAAATAATATGTGCAAAAATGAAAAAATTGTTGGAAAGGTATAAACAATTTACTCCATTAATTTACGGGGTCCCAATTGTTTTGTATTATTATGATTCTGCAAATAATGATTATTTGTAATTAGCGAAAATAATTATTTCCATGTATTAAGAAATGTTTCGAAAAGATTAACTAGTGCAACAGAGCTAGTTAGCTCTACTGCTACAGAATTCTGTCGTAGCTCAATTCTCCCGTTTGAACATGTCGTCAGAAGCGAAAAAATGAAAATTGACGCCGCTTCGTCGAAAAATAACACTCGGCATTGAAGCTGATTCAAAATAAAACAAAAATAAAAGAGCCTTGAAGGTATTTACATTATAACAAAATAAAAATTAAATATTAATTAATATATACATTATTATGCACATTCGTGTTACTGCTTTTTCTTCTTCAAAATTTGTATTTAACCAATACAATTCGTAAACTAGAGAAATAACGTAAACGTTAGTTGCATGTCAATGCATGTTGTATTTCAACTTGGAATAGTGGGGGACTTAAATTTTGCTTGAAACAACGAGTAACATTTTGTTTGAAAAAGTAAGCAGGGAGTAAAATTCTGAATAGGCAAAGCAAAGAAAACAAACAACGGAAACAAAATTGCCCATAACTTTGTTTTAGGAAGTTATTAATTATCATTCAATTATTTCAATGTTACATTGGTCCAGCTTGTTGGTGATTTCCTATTCTAATAATTATTACAGTGTTAATAATGCTCAACTAAACAATTAGCTTTCGGCACGTCGTGCAAACCGTGTCGCAGCAGGTTCCTCCATTTTCCTCCATCTCTGTCGTCAGAAACGAGAAAACTAAAAGTGACATACTTTCCCTTCTCGAAATGACGCGTCTTCACATGGATTTGAGAAAAACAATTATCGGAGAAAAATTTGAATTTCTACAGTACCAATTTACATTTGTTTAATTGGTTATTTCTTAAAAAATATCATGTTCTCATACATTAAAATTGCCAAAAATAAAGCCTTTTTATTTGAGCATTAAAAATAAAAGCTGCCAACCAATAAATGAAGCATAAGAATACTGGAATCAAGCACATTTTTGTACTTATTTCTTAAATTCGGAATGATGCGACGCAGTAAAAAATGGTTTAAAACAAATTTTGTTACAAACAATGGTGTTCGCGTAGTTTGCTTAAATCTCAGGCGCAGCCTTTAATACTTACTTTTCAAAAATCTACATCTTGTTAATAAATCAACTTGTTGATAAAGCGAAATAACTATTTGTAATAATAATAAACATCAGAAGCATTTTATTGTAGAATAAATTAAATAAAAAATGCCAACCATTGAAACGTAATAATACTACGAATAAGCACTTACTTCTTAATTAAGAAAAACGGTTTGACGCTTACTAGGGACTATCACAGGAGGTAACAAGCGGATCAAGACAAGGGTGATGAAATTCTTATGGGACTTTTACACGCGAAACCCAAAAGAGGGACCCTTACTCACAAACATTTAGGCATTGACAACCTTATTTCATGTGTCTAAACTAAACACTTTACAAACAAAAATAGAAAAGCCAAATTAGAAATTTGCCGATATCATCAGCCCTGCGCACACTCATGTGTGCAGCTGCCAACAAAATTCAAATATTTTTGGTCATGCTTGTGATACTTACCACTAATTTACCTCACAAGTAAAATGGTTTAATTCTGATTAGCTAAATTTTCCTTGCAGTTGTTAAGTTGCAGAACTAATCATGCCGCCCCAAGAACCCATTTTAAAATAAATTGCAATACAATAAATAAATTTATAACAATAAATAGTTTATGATAAATTGGTGGTTTCAGAAGTATCTCACAAGTATAACCAATATTTTTTGCATTCTGTTGGCCGGTGATATTATGAGTGCGTGCATAGCTGAAGATTTATGCAATTTCCTAATTTATTTCTCCTATATTTTGTTTGTAAAGTGTTCAGTTTAGACACATGAAACAAGGTTGTCAATATTTGTTTGTAAATAGTTGTTTGTAACTCTTTTTGATTTCGCGTGCAAATTCACCATAAGAAACTTTAAAAATTTGAAGTTTGAAACACTGTCATCTGCGCAAGCGTGGAACGCAGCAGCTAAATTTTGGTTAAAGTACTTATAAACGTTTGGTGAACACCCTGTATAACGCTGGTCTTGATGCGCCTGTTACCCTTCTGTAATGGCCACTTGTTAGAGGTGTTATACTAATTCGTAGTTCGTAACTGTAATAATTTCAATCATTTTGCCGTATTAAAAGTTAAATATTAAATATAATTCAACGGTTGCTTGAGCCGGCATATCTCTAGTTATTGGTATAATTGTTCCAATGTTAATAAGAAGCAAATAAACAAATAGCTTTTGCTACTTCCAGTAAACTGCTGCAGCAGAATCCTCAATTTTTCCCCTCTCTGTCGTCAGAAGCAAGAAAACTGAAAGTGACGTACTTTCCCCTTTTCAAAAGACGCATATTCACGTGGATTTGAGAAAAACATGTATAGGATTGAGACATGCTCACGCCAGTAAGTATCATTTTCACTTTTCATTTGCGTTAGAAATTGGTGCCTAACCCTGCAGCCCTTTATCGTTCTTTTAACAACTTTTTATTAACTATAAAATAAAATAATTAGCTGCAAGGCAAAAATATTTTCTTGTTTTGAAACATTTATTTTGGCAACTGATTTTGGACATAAATAAATATAAATAAACTTACAAAAATGATTACAATTTTATTGTTATTACTACAGATCATTGTTTATACAAATGAACCAAATTTATTATTTGTAGCATGGTCTGAATCTACACCTCGTATGGCTAATTTGTTCCTCAAATTTCACTCTGAATCCTGCTTTATGAATCCAAAGTTGATTGAAATTGAGTTGGAAAAATTTCCATTTGACAAAAAAATTCAGACAATGGTTCCAAATACTAATGGTTTGAACATTCCCCAAATTTCACTCTGGATCTTACTTTTTGAATTCAAAATTGATTCAAATTGCGTTGAAAAAATTTCCATGTGACATATACAAATTTAGAGAATGGTTCCAAATACTAATGGTTTGGACATTATCAAAAGGGCCAAATAAGCCCGGACCAAATACAGGAGGATTTTTTAACCTCTCGGTCCTCTTGTTCTTTGACGAACATTTGTGGCTAGTGGTTACTATAATTTGATTGGAATTTTACCACGCGGAGGTGCACGCTCACATACGAGAAGGCGCTTATAAAAATAACAATTATTTACACATATAATTCACAATTATTTTTTAAAATCGTCTTGTTTTTTAAATTCTGGTCAATATGGTAAATTCAAAAGAAAAAAAAATGACGCTGTACTATTTATTGAATTAAAAAAAACAATTAGAAACTCACATCAGTTGTAGAAGCACTACTTGTTTTTACATAAAATTTTCAAAGTAAAGTTACCTTGATTAACTTAAATATTAGTTACGTTATTACATTAAGTAGTAAGTACTTACTAGTAAGTTGTTTACTACA
Organism: Bilobella braunerae; assembly: GCA_034694865.1. Taxonomy (NCBI): domain Eukaryota; kingdom Metazoa; phylum Arthropoda; class Collembola; order Poduromorpha; family Neanuridae; genus Bilobella; species Bilobella braunerae. The sequence continues at coordinate 8,425 of JAQFYP010002441.1, read as the reverse complement.
GTTTAAGATTTAAGGGGTTGTTTCCATAGTAATCTCCAAATTCAGTTATTTGTGGTACGCATTCTAAGTTCCTTCTGCCTGCTAATGGTCGTAGGGTTAATAACTGCCGTTATATTAACACTCTTTGTTTGTTTGAGTACCGTAAACTGGGGTGAGTTGGGACACTTTTTTCATATTTTTCAAAAATTAGTAGAGATTTTGTTTAAAAGTAGGAAGTTCGACTGTTCCTAAATATGTCTCTGGGTTCACCCGACAACACGCTGTAGACACATTTATTAATATATCTAACGTTAATTAGTAATTAATTTTTAAGTTTTTAACTTTGGGATGAGAAGGGACACGGCCTTTTTTAAAGCAATGTCCCGGACTAACGTTTGATGGGGTGTCTTGGGACACTCGTAGTCACTCTAAACTTAATTCTGAAATTTTTTTAGGGCAGAAAATAACCAAAAACTCAAAATAAGAATTTCAAAATTTTTGTTTTTCTGCAAATTTTTCAAGAAAACTTCGTCGTAAATTTGGGTAAACGGTATCTTATACTATTTGCACTGTTTTGTAAATAATCAGGAGCTATCTTAGTCGAAGAAATAATTGATAAGTAATTTGAAAAATGTTTTTTTTTTGGAAATTAAATTTGCTGCTAGTGCAATTTTGTTTTAAAAATTTCGGAACGAAGCTTGATGTTTAGATGGAAGGAAGGCCGACAATTGAGAAAGTAAAAACCCCCAAAAAAAGTTGTTTTAAGATATTTGGCAACCACTAACTTGAGCACATCTTTTTTTGTCAGAAAAAGTCTCTAACGTTTGGTGGAAGCTGTGACAAGCGTGAAAAGATTTTTTGTGGGTAAAAATACGTCATTAAATCCACAAACCCCATCTGATCCAATATACGTTACTAAATTTTCAAGTTCTGAACTAATTATAAATCAACAGCAATTTTCTTCCGATGTTGGCCTGTTGTCCCTTCTCACCCCGCTGTCCCTACTCACCCCGGTTTACGGTAGTTAAGGAAGTGTTAAAGTAAGAAATGTGGTCATCCTTTCAAACTGAATTTGATTCTGACGTTTTGCAATTCAGATTCACCGTCTCAGAGTCCAGCATAAATGGTAGGTTGGGCGCTGATTAAATTAAAATTGTCAAATTACCAAATGGCCTAGCGGTAATGATTCATTTCACGTGAGTCAGCGACAATGGTTGCAATAAATTTGGGAATAAATTGATAATCGGGAACATTGTGCATATGCTGGGCGAAATATTCTGAGTTTCAATTAATTATTGTTTTAAATAGTAATTATTAGTCCACTGGCCGTAGTCTGCGTGGCTAGAAGCCTTCTAACTCGGACAGTTCCAAACAATTATCATAATTTATATTTAGCGTAAGTAATGATTTCGATCTAGTAGAAAATGCTTCAAAAGTATTATCTTGTGCCACGTAGAGTTAGCGCTGCTGCATCAGAATTCTGTCGCAGTTTGCATTCTAATTTATTTTCTGAGCATGTTGTCTGAGGCAAAAATTGAAAATGTCGTTTCGTCAATAAACAGTGACGAGATTTCAAGCGGACTGCTTGAGAAAAAGCTTTATCCGCAGTAAAAGCCTTGAAAGTATTTACATTAAAAACAAAATGGAATAATTTTATTATGTAATATAAACGATATTGCGTACATTTGCTTTAAACTTGCAACTACTTACATTATACTTTCACATACTTTATTTTTATTTCATTTATTCAGTTCAAATTATGTGAGAAATTGAGTAACCATTGTTGAATGCAAGTGCATGTTTAGGGTTGAAATGCTGTGAAAATTTTATATAGCTTCAACAACGATAGAGACGAATTATAACAAGTTAAAAAATAAATTAGAAAAAACTGAAACTAACTAACTTAAATTTATTTTTCAGGATAATATCTGAATAGTATTTCAAATTATTAGTTAATACTATTTAACAGCAATTAATATTAGTATTTTGAGGCATTAAGTTATCGAAGTAGAACAAATTTTAATTGTTAACTGTAGCCGGCATGTCTATAATTATTTCATTAATTGTTCCAGTGTAAACAGGAAGAAAATGACAACTAGCTTACGACACGTTGAGAAAATTCTGTCGTAGCATAATCCTCAATTTTTTTTCAACAGTTTACCAAATGGTAACAATATTACTAATTTAGAAAATGTAAGTACTCAAATTATGTAAACATTAGTAATTTTAAAAATCTTAACAGAGGGATAAAAATCTTTTTTTTCATTAATCAAAGCATTATTGGTTTAGCATAATTTTGATTTAGTTTTTTGCTTGTAATTCTAGCAGCATATATTTCTAATGTTATAATATTACAATTGTTCATACAATTCATGCAAATCAAACAACGGTTATCTATCTAAATATCTACCTTGTTGGAATTGGATTTACTTTTTTATAAGTCAAAGAGAAATAACAATCAAAGGAAACAAAATAAAACTATGTTTTTTACAAAGTTGAGCTTTAGTTTTTCAAATTTTGAATGCGAATTGCGATTTTGATTTGAATCACATGTAGCTTGAAATGAGGAGCCGGATTTTATTTAAAAAACAAAGATGGAGGAAAACTCTAATACTGAAAATGAAAAAAAAACTGGTACAAAATAACCTGAAATCATGCTTTTAGGAAAGTAGCAGAATTGTGTTTTAAATTATTAGTATATACAATTTAACAGTAATTTAGTCTTGTTAGGTATTAAGTTATAATTGTAGAAGATTTATTGAACTGTAGCCGCGGATTTGTATATTGTAATAATTATTCTAGGGTAAAAATTTGTAAAAACTAAACAATTAGTTTCCGCCACGTCGAGCAAACCCTGTCGCAGTAGAATCCTCAATTTTTCCCCATCTCTGTCGTCAGAAGCGAAAAAATTAAAGTGACGTACTTTCCCCTTTTCAAAATGACGCATATTTACGTGCATTTTCAGAAAATCCAATTATCGGAAAGAAATTTGGATTTCTGCAGTCCGAATTTATTAATATTTACTTATTTCAAATTTGCTTAATTGTTTATTTCTTAAACAGCAGCATATATCTTTGTATACTACAGTTTCCAGAAAAACCTTTTAATACATGATTAATGACATAAAGTTAAAAGCCATTGAAACTTATTAATACTGCAAATAAGAACTTTGTGAATTCTTGAATTTAGAAAATAGTTTGACGGCTAGCGCCCTATTAGATATTATTTCAAAACACCTTGTCTCAAACAATGTTGTTAGTAAAGTATGTTAAAAGCAAAACCAGGCTCAAGCTCAACCATATATGCGTTCTGTCGTACCATTTGGTCATTTGCTAGAACCAAAATACAGGTTGAGTGGTTTTAGAGACTGGCATCTAGCAGTTGACCACTTGGTAACAATATTGCTGGCCGAATTAAAAAAAAGTACTAACAATATGCGAACATAATTAGTAATTTCGAAAATCTTAACAAGCTTATAATCAAGTTGCATTGCTGTAGAGTAGATTATTGATTGAACATTTTTGTGGTTTAGGGGTTTCTTTAGGATTTACGCAACATATATTCCTCATACTGCAATTATTCATGCAATGCATGCAGAACGAGAAGCGATGTTCTACCTCAAATATCTACCTAGTTACAATTGTAAGGAAAATGCTTGAATATTTTGTCTCTGAAAAACAATCGTCTTCTCGTCGAATTTCGTCAGAAGCGAGTAAAACTTAACTTCGAAAAACAAGTGACAGAGTGTTTCCGTAAATTATGTTTTCTACATTTTTTACTTTTGTTTATTTTACTGCTTTCAATTTACCGATTTTTAACAAGACATGCCCGCCATTTTTTACAAACTAGATGGTATAAACTCTCAGGAGAACCATGCGAGTTATGCATCATAACCACTTCCTAGAAACATCAAAACTATGAGCACATTAAAAAGTATATAGTTTAAGACTTAAATGAAACTCACAAGAAGCATGCTTCAATTTGTACTTAAATGCGCATTCAAACGTGGTACAAGTTATGATTTAACAAAAGAAAAAGTACGGTGCAAACTATGTTTAAACATCTCCAATACATATTTCATAAGCTAAATTTAAATGTCCTGTAGAAACATAATGCTTAAATTATGTTTAAACGTCTCCAGTAAATAATTTATTAACTATAACTGAATGTCCTTAATAACATAATGCCTAATTAACGTTTAAGCATCTCCAACAAATAACCTATAAAGTATATTTGAACATTCGTAAGCAACATAACCCTTCAGGAATTTTACTTTTTAAACCCCATACTGATTAATGAAGTTTATTAATACTTTACAAAAAAAAAAAAAGAAGAAAATAAAATAGATTTTAGAAATATAATTAGGATTAGGATTAAGAAAAAAGTTAAATATAAGCAAAGACATGGGTTAAGTATAGGTTAAGGCAGGGGTTAAGCAATAAGTTAAGTACAAGCAAAGACACGAGTTAAGAATTGGGTTAAGTATAGGTTAAGATATATGTTAAGCATTAGGATAGGATAATACCTGTATTTGCAAAAGTGTAGCGTTTCAGGTAATTTGAATTTAGTTCCAATTCCAAAGTCAGAGGTACCTACTTGAGAATTTGAGCTGTTATGCAATTTTAAGATTATTATTTAATTATTTCAGAACATTACTTCAACCTGTGTCTCAAAAACACAATTTTTTCAAATCGCTACCAATTCATTCAAATTGGTAAATTTGTTTTTGGAAAGTCTCATAATTTGACCCAGATGCGCGAGGAGGGGAGGCGAAATTTGTGTCGTCATAATTGTCGCAAAAATTGCCAATTCAATTAAATGAAAAATTTCAGCGTAGCGAAGACATATTGCTTCGTTTTAACCAAATTTACTCCAACCATTGTGTTAGCATGTAGTATTGTCTATTGTAATATTTAATATATTATAATAGATTACTTATAATTATTTATGCAACTATTTACTTTCTAATCTAAACAAAAACATAAGAGAAGAAAAACGCTTAAGCTTGAAAGGCACAGATATTTGTTTCCTTTTATTATGAAAAAACTTAAAACACAAACTTTTATGCTTTATTACGTTTAAGAAATACTCTATTTGTAACAATAAATTATAAGAAATAATTGGGGTAAGGACAGTTAGGCAGGATGGGCGTTGTAAAGCATCACAAAACCCCATTTTTATTAAGTTCCAAACCTTTTGTATGCGCCAGAAATAACTCCTTTCTGTTACTTTACTTTTAGTTTCATAAAGTGTAAACAAATCAAATTTATGAACATTTTTAAGCATGTCTCCAACAGAACATTTATCTAATGGCTAATAATACCTTTGTAGTAAATTACGCATAATAGAAATGCATATATTTTGACGAGGTACCATTACCATAATTTCCTTTAACTAATTAAAGGTTGTTTTTAGTTGTATTGCGGTCTGTTTTTGGATCAAAAAGACTCATACGTTACGCGATGCCGTAAGCATATGTCTTCGACATACTGGACTGGCTATGTATTGTTTACAATAGGCTTACATTTTGCAAATGTAAACATATACTAATATTGAACGCCTTGGATTGCTCAAATCTCAGGCTTTACCATTAATACTTATTTATATAAGTATAAGTATATTAGTAGTATTTATTTTAATACTTAATTATTTTCAAAAATCAACATCATAATAATAATTTGTTACAAAAGGAAATACCTATTTGCAATAATGTTAAACATCAGCAAAACAATTGTGTACTACAGTTGCCTGAAAAACCATTAAATGTAGGATTAATGAAATAAAAGTTTCCAACCATTGAAACGTATTAATACTGCGAATAAGCACTTACTTCTTAATTTAAAAATCGGTTTGACGCTTGGAGTTATTACATTAATTCCTAGTTCTTCATTATAATAATTTGAATCATTTTACCATATTAAATTATTTAAATGTCAACTTCAGCCGACATATCTATAATTATTGGAATAATTATTCCAATGTTAATAAATAAAATGCAAATAAACAAATAGCTTTCGCCACGTCGAGCAAACCCAGTCGCAGTAGAATCCTCATTTTCCCCATCTCTGTTGTCAGAAGCGAGAAAACTGAAAGTGACGTACTTTCCCCTTTTCAAAATGACGCATATTCACGTGGATTTGAGAAAAACATTAATCGGAGAAAAATTGGGATTTTTACATTACCAATTGTTAACATTTACTATGGAACTTGTTTGAATTTATTTAATTGCTTATTTCTTAAATAGTAGTATATCCTTGTAAGCACCGGTTGCCAGAAATTGCTTTAATGTAGGATTATATCTATATCTAGTTTAAACGTAATGGGGAAAATGTCATTTAAGCATAGTTTAAATTTGAAAATGTTACAAACTAAAAAAAGCTTCACTAATTTGCGTATACGTTCGCGTGCATAACGATACTGATTTCTTCTAATTTTGGCAAAATTTATTAAGTATTAATTATTTTTAAGTATATTAAATCCAAGGTAAGAAGTACTTGAGAATATTAGCTGTCATCCAATTTTAAGATTTCTAGAACATATTGCAGAAATATAGTAAAATCAGAAAACCCTTGTCTTGCTGAAATTTTTTCAATTTTCAAAACTTTACTTCTATTTCGAAATCACGATTTTTTCAAATCAGTACTTATTCATTCAAATGGGTAAATTTCATTTTGGGGAGTCTCATAATTTGACGCAGATGTGCGACGAGTGGAGACAAAGTTTGTGTCGTCATAAATGTCTCACAATTTGCCAATTCAATTAAATGAAAAATTTCAGCGTACCGAATACTTTCTCCAATTTAACCGAATTTACCTCCAACTATTGTATAAGCAGACTTCATATGTATTGTTGTATATTGTAATATGTAATATATTATCATAGATTACTTATAATTTTTATGGTATTATTAACTAATGATTCTTTAATCTAAAATAAACCTAGGTTAAGGAAAACACATAATCTTGAAAAGCTCAATATTTGTTTGTCACAAAAATTGAAACACAAATTCTTATACTTTATTACGTTTAAAGAAATACTCTAATTGTAACAAAAAATTGTAAGGAATGATTAGAGTAAGGACGGTTAGAATGGGTGGGCGATGTAAAGCATCAAACATTCACTATTTTTTAACTCCAAACGTTTTTATGAATTAAAAGAAACAACCCCTTTCTGTTACTTTACTTTTAGTTTAATAAAATGTAACAAATCCACAATTTATGAACATTTTTAAACATGGCTCCAACAGAACATTTATCTAATGGCGAAAAATAGGTACCTTTGTAGTAAATTACGTATAATAAAAAAGCATATACTTTGAAGTACCATTACCATAATTTTTTTTAAAGAATTAAAGGTTGTTTTTAGTTGTATTGCGGTTTGTTCTTGGAACAAAAAGACTCATACGTTACACGATGCCGTAAGCATATGTCTACGAAGTACTGTATTGGTTATATATTGTTTACAATAGGCTTACAATTTGCAAGTGTAAACACATACTAGTATTGAACGCCTTGGATTGCTTAAATCTCAGGCTTGACCATTAATACTTACTTTACAGAAATCAACATCCTGGTAATAACTCAATTTGTTACAAAATGAAATACCTATTTGCAATAATGTTAAACATCAGCAAAATAATTGTGTACTACAGTTGCCTAAAAAACCATTTAATGTAGGATTAATGAAATGAAAGTTGCCAACCATTGTAACGTATTAATACTGCGAATAAGCACTTGTTTCCTAATTTAAAAGTTTGTTTGACGCTTGAAGGTATTATATTAATTCCTAGTACTTAACTATATTAACTTGAATCATTTTGCCATATTAAATTATTTAAACGTCAGCTTGAGCCGACATATCTATAATTATTGGAATAATTATTCCAATGTTAACAATAAGATGCAAATAAACAAATAGCTTTTGCCACCTCCAACTGCTGCAGCAGAATCCTCAATTTTTCCTCGTCTCTGTCGTCAGAAGCGAGAAAACTGTAAGTGACGTACTTTCCCCTTTTCAAAATGACGCATATTCACGTGGATTTGAGAAAAACATTAATCGGAGAAAAATTGGGATTCTTACAGTACCAGTTGTTAACATTTACTTTGAAACTTGTTTGAATTTACTTAATTGTGTATTTCTTAAATAGTAGCATATCCTTGTATTCATCGGTTGCCAAAAATTGCTTCAATAGAAGATTATATTTCTTGTTTAAACGTAATGGGGGAAATGTCATTTAAGCTTATTGTTAGTTTAAATTGAAAATGTTACGACCTTAAATCAGCTTCATTAATTTTTGAATAACTTCGCTTGCATTACGCTACTGATTTTTTTACAATTTTGGCAATATTTCAGGTATATTAATTCCAAGGTAAACTTGAGAATATTAGCTGTCATCCAATGTTAAGATTTCTAGCACATATTGCAGTAATATAGTAAATTTCGAAAG
>JAQFYP010002440.1:0-12744 GCA_034694865.1 Bilobella braunerae | reverse complement strand
AAATAGATTAGCCGCGGCCTTTGCTTTGGCATAAAATTAGACTGACGCACCCGTCAGGTGTCGCAATGTTCGTAACAATGGGCAAAAATTATGGGAAAATGTCACCAGTTGTCGAATATTTTCTTAAATATTTACACAATTTGTAAATATTTTCAAATTATTAAAAATGTTTCTTATTTTTCAAAAGGCTTTAATATTTTAAATATAAATATATTTACTATCTAAGAAAATATTCTTAGCGTCTCTAAGTATTACCATCATTTTTGTTTTCAAAATTTCTAAAAATAAGAAAAAATTCTAAAAGTTTTTTTTAGAAAAAGTTGAAATTAAAAATAGAAACTTTGCCTCGGGAGTATTTTTGGTGGAATGATAAAGTCTAAAGTGTAATTGAAGGGAGAGGGCCCTTGTGCTTCTTTCAAATGACCTCATCTAGCATCTGCTCTCAGCCTTGACACCAACCAACTTTTTGTTGCTTACTCCCCTTTCTCCAGAATTCTCCACGAAGCATTACTGGAGAGGTGGAGGTTCCAATAGAAGACATTTGGATCATCTTCAAGTGTCGAACAAAGAAAATGGCCGGTTTCCAAGGGCCCGCTCAAGGGTCCCTTCACTCCACTTTCTCCCTCTGCCAAACAATTTTTATTTATATTTTTTAAACGCGCCATAAATTAAAAAAAACTGGAAACGGAACCTCCCCCTCATAGATACTGGAGTGCTGGAGAAAATGTTTAGGATACGTTTAGGCTAATTTTGGCTAACGAAGGGAAGGTGTAATCTTCTCCAGGCCTCAATTTAATTGGAATATCTTGTTGGAAAGTTGTATGCTGAATCTCAATTTAGGTTCATTTGGCTAAATTTCCTAGAGAAATCAGATTTTGAACAAACCCTCTCACCCCAGAAAGAGAAGTGATTCTTTGGATTTTATCCTGGAGAAATGAAGGGAAGATTTCTGGAGAAATTTAGGATCCCAGTTTCTTTTGTCATTTTCTAATCTCGCTGAACTGGACAGCATTTTTTTGTCCTTTCTAATGTATCATCCATAAATGAAGACCTCTCTCGAGAAGGAGTTGAATAATTGAAAAGGGTTAAGTATGCATGTGAATTTAAATGGACTTTGCAGAGCTGCTTACTCCAGCCCAACTTCCCCTGCTCAATGCGGTTTTTCAGGGTAAATAAAGCGCTGCTTTCACAAACGCTATTCCTCAATAAGGAATCAATGCGGTGAAAGTACTTTAGGCAGAGTAGAATTTGAGACAAAATCCAACACTTTCACTCAAGCTTCTTTTCGCCTCTTCCATAACTTCATCCCATGAATTCTCAATGAGCCTTTTCTAGCTCCTCAAAATCGGCTAAGGTTATCCAAAGCACGTTGACTTCGATTTCAACGTTCATAATAAAAACACAAATTTTCGTTGTTAGAGAAAGAAGCTGGAGTGACTATCTCCGCACCGAGAGAGATAAAGAGCACAATTTCATGTTTAAAATAAAACTTAAATAAAAAATAAAAGGTAAATTACGATTTTGAGTTAGGATTAGGCGGAAGCTGAGGATTTGAGAGAGTTAATTGCTTAAGTCGGACGTGAAAGCGATTTTTTTCAGGTAAAATTTCTTCGAGCACTGATGTGTGGCTGTTGGATATAGAGGGATCACGTGCCCATTTCCACGATTTTCTCCAAATGTGCTTTCTCTACATGTTGCGAACAACTTGTAATTTTGTGAGTATTAAACACCCAATTTCAACATAAAGCCTTCTAAGGCCTTTGACACTTAGCCTAAACCTAAACAAACCTAGGCCTTGAAAAAAGGTGGCATATCTCCTTATAAAAAAAATTCCAACATTTCATTTGAAAAAAAAAAACATTCAGATATATAGCGTTTACTTTGTCTGTACAAAAAACGATTTTGAAATTATGTCTGTACATAGCATTTCAAAAGTAAGGGTGAGTTCGATTTCACGGTAGACCCAACTTTTCATCATGAATTTACCCAGCTTCGACGAAGTGTTCGACTCAGCGGCGTTGAGATTTTCGACTTGTTAACTTCCTTTCCCCTTTTGAAAGACTCTGTACATTTGAAAATAAAATGTTGCAGAAGATATGAAGTCATAGTCTAGTTTGGTAGTGCATTTAAATCAATTAACTCTTCTGGTTTTTGAAGTCTATGTTTAAGAACTTGAATACTGAGTACATGCACTTACAAAGTAATATTAGGTAATTGCGGAACAATGATTAATGTATTAGTCAATTCGAGTTGATCAAGAATGGAATCAAGAGTTAATTTGTGGAGTAAATTAAGAGTTAATTTGTGGAGTAAATCAAGAGTTAATTTGTGGAGTAAATCAAGAGTTAATTTGTGGAGTTGATTAACAGTTAATGTTTTAGACAGCGGGAAGGAATTAGACGGCAAAAGTTAGAATAAGGCTCAAGCAAACTTGTGAAAAGTCAAAGAAAGCGCTTTGAGTGTGGTTAAACTTGGTTTAGATTTTGTTATTCGAGGGAATGTTCTTGGAATTTTGTTCTGGAGACGCTGGACAAAGTGAACGTGACGGCACTGGAAGTGGTCCATGTAATGTCAAAGAACCCAAATTTATTACCACTTTCTTCTCCAGCAAAAACTTTTCCAGGATCCGTGTCCAGGAGACTCTCCATTTGGAAACGCCAATTAGTGACACTGCAATTTACAAACCATTGTTCTTATAAAATATGCATAGCGTTTTTTATGTCATGTACTTTAAAGTCCAAGGCGCTAAATATTGTTCTAAAAAGCATTGTGTCAATCAAAAATAAAAAATATCTAGTCTTGACAAGCATACTGTCTATAACCTTTCCAATGACGATTTTTTTTATACTAATGCTGCTTTACACCTACTTTTCCTTTTTGTACGGAACACAAAAAACGCTCTGTACATTTTGTAAATATTTTTAACTTTACGCCATTTGATCTTTATCATATTGTAAGCTAAGATACAGGGAGTAATGTCAGTTATAATACGAATTCCTAATGTGTTGCTGTTGTCTAGAAAAAAATATCATTTTCTATTTCTATATTCTTCCGTTTCATTTGTTTAATTAATTAATAATTAAAAATTAATTAAAAATTATTTGAAACTCTTTCTAAAGGCCAATTTTTAAGAAATACTCTGTTCAATATAAGCTTAGTTTGCAAGGCTTCTTCGTACATAGTACAAATTTTGACAAATACTCCCAATGTAGGAAGCACGATGAATTAAATTGTTATAATGTCTCTGCATGATTGTTTTTAAAATTGTTGAAATTTAGAGGAGGCTATTATTGGGTGTTTCACGTTAAATTTGTTCCAAATCCCCCTGAAACAACCCCCGTTAAGAGGGAAATTGAGCAAGTAGAATGAAATGTATAGCATATTATTATTATTGTTTATTTGATTTAGGCTCACCCATATCAACATGTACACGCTCGATCAATAATACGTAATACTAGCTTATTTTTAGTTTAAAATACAAATTAATTGGATTAATCGAAATTATTAATAAGTTGCAGAATTAGGAATAAAATACAAAATTTATAAAAGTTATAAAAGTCAAGTTATCAAAGTTTATTCTTCATATGGTTCATCCGCATTCTCGATTGTAATTGCAATACTACCAGAAAATACACACACAGCGTAATGTCACAATAATATAGCATATAATACATGGTGTTCGCTGAAGGCCGGATAAATTCGTTATTTATTTTCGCGATTTTTTTATTATTAGGTTGAAATTTAAAGCATCCGGGACTAGTTGTCCAGTGGTTAAGCCCCGATGTTTCTCCACCGGCAACCTGAGATCGAGACCCAGCTTCCCCTTGAGAAAAAGTGCTGGTCTCGATCACCCCAAGATAAACTTGCCAAAGGACGATAAGCGTCCACGCTCCAGGGCTAGCAGAAAAGATGAAAGCACTCTGCAATGGAGTATTCTCTTGACTGCTAGCTTATCTGGGAAATCTGCATATACAGATTGATAGCGTGAACGCGTAAGTCCACCCAAGGAGTTCCGTAAGGAAGAATCCTAACTTTTTCCGTTAAGGCACCTGGAGTCGATGGGATGATTTGGTTGGAAATTATCCTGACTCAATAACACAGGTGTGGAGACGATGGAGAGGCCTTTGGCAGTGTATTTCATGGAGTTACTGCAATGGGCCCGATTGAGGCCTGAGCGGTGTGGGTAGAAATACCCCCTCCATTAAAATATATACATACAAGATTAAAGCATTGCACTCGTCGTCAAAATTTGCCTGTTACTAAGGAAATTAGCAAATAATTTATCCGGCCTTCAACGAAGACCCTGTATATTGTGGGATAGCAAAGCAATAGCGTCTTGGTTTGGCCTCTTTAGGTATAAGAGGCACCGTGTTCTCGTGGTAACACGAGCAACCTTACCTTTTGCTTTGCCGAGATCGAATCCCGGGTCCCCCTTTTTTCTCCTTTTTCCCACTACCCATTAATATCAATAGAATAAATTTATGATTGAAAGTGTCCTATGCGGGAAATGAACATGTGCTTTTAATGCATTCCAATTTCAAAAGACTTTTACCTTCAACAGCCTCCAAATACCTTGAGAAGGGGACCCTTCAAATTGGACATCTTCCATTTTCTGTCACTTTTCTCCTGTCAATTCTAACTACCATTTTGCTAACTATCATTCAACTGGAATTTGATACATTTGTGAAAGTCGTGTTTTAGAGAGGGAGGAAAGAGAAATGGGCAGTTGAGGCGAAGGGAAGAAGGGTGCTTTCCAAAGTTCCTTGTCAGTTTAACTCTTCACTCAGACGTGGACCGAGAGCTCCAAAAACGTCTATTCTCTTCAATATTGTAAAAAAAAACGTTTTCTTTTTAACAAAATAAAAATTTGAAAAAAAAAAAACTTTTACCCTGCAATGAAAAAAAAATAAGTGAAAGAAAAAGTGCTAAACGAGAAGGTCGATACAAAATGGAATTCCAGTAAAGGTGAGCTAAAACGAATGTTGAGGTACAAATTTCTTGTTTAATTTGATCAAAAGAGAAAAATAAAAAAGTTCGGAATTATGATAACTAATACTATTATTAAGAAAACTCCTTTAATGTTAATACCACTTAAGCCCTTTGAGGTGGCCCTTTTGGGTCTTGACTTTCATTTTTGGAGCTCGCATAAGTGACTTTGGTGCTATAATAAAATACAATTCCGCAATACAATACAATATATAATATTCGGACTTTCTCTGAGGGTCCTTAAGGGTCATATGGCCTTTGCTAGGAAGCAGGCATTGATCTCATCAGACCTCACTTCATCTTTTGAGGTGCATTTCTTTGGGCAAAATTCTCTTGACGCTGGAGAGAAGAGTGCTGGAGAAAAGCGATGGAGATTGCTTTCTTTTCCCCTCCTGTCCAAAATAATTACCACTTTTACTACCAATTAATCCACCTTCTCCCATTGCAACCTCAGTAAAAAATTTACATACCTAGAAAATTGGCAGTTACGCTGCCAGCGTCCTTAAATTTTATTCGCTCCGACCACTGAGACGCTGGCAGTCACGGTTCGATGGAAAGCGGAAATGTACTTTCTCATTCGCCCATTCTCAGGCTAATTTTAGAACACGCGAACACAATCGTTGTGTTCTGGAAATTTTCTAAATTCTAGATTCTAGAGTTCTGTAAGAACACTAATTTAAAACAACTACATTTGCCACAGAAACCTAATCGCTGTAGATGACAGAGCCTTTCTTAATTACCTCGCCAAAAGGGAAAGTAAAAAAAAGTAATAACAAAACTGAATGAACATCTAAAAATCTTCACCAAAGTGTCACATGAACGTTCATGACATGTAATTGCCCTGTAGTGAATTTCAGATTTTATTTAAAGTAATTTTTTTTAGAACGATGAAATTTTGTGACTTTTTCTTTCGTGTAAATTACATCAAAATAAACGCTCTGTAGTTTCTAAAACGTGTGGTGAAATTAGTAAACTGAAATTAAGTGCAAGTTAGCGTAACTAAGACTGCTATTTCTTTTACTTGGCGTGGTAAACAAACAATGCAAGTTACATAATAAGCAGCATTTGGAAAAGTACTGCAAGCATCGCAAGTATTGGGTGTAAAGTAATTTAACCTTAAAAAAGTGTTTGAAAAAGTGACAGTGAAAGTGATGAATTTGTGGAGTTTTTTTAAAGTTATTTTTGGCGGAGTTATAGTTCTGTTACAAATTTTGAATTTCGAAAATTTTTAGAACAAATTAAGATTTTATTTTTTCTATAAAAATTTTTCTATATAATTTTTCCTACGGAAAGTCATTTATTTGACAAAAGAATTTCACTATTCGAGGAACAGTCCTTAAATACTTTTGAATCGGCTCGAGGCAAAGGGAACAAATAAAAAAGTTGGACACACCACTTTGTCGTTGAAGTTGAAGGGGAGCTGTGAATAGCGGATCATCTACTGACTTTAAGATTGTAAACTTAATAAATTCCTCTTCACCCTCAATTCTAGGTGATAGAAATTGTAAAATTCAAAATAAAATTTTGAATTTCAGAAATTCAGCAGATGTCCGCATGGTTAGGAATAGTTTAGGAGAAAACTGATTCAATCTCTGCATGTGAAAGGTTTCTTATTCTAGAAGAGAATTACTAGGTTTTTGGATGAGAAAGTAGCAATATTCTCAGAGGAGATAATGACATCAAGTTTTGAATGAGAACGTAGCATTGTTCGTAAAAAGTAACAAAATGACGACGGCACGGTGAAGACGCTTCAAGCAGTGAATACGGTTTCTGAACTTTCTCCAAAAGAGAAGGTAATCCCCCTCTGACAAGCTAACTCAGTTTGTGATCATTTCCACTTTTTTTATTTCTTCCCAAATTACAACACTGTCACAAGGTAAATTCAAAAGCCTTGTTCCAATTCAAAATTTTGAAAATTTTTTGAACAAAAAACACAAAGAAAAACGATTTTTTTTTCGATCAAGGCACGTAGACGCTAATCTGATTTACTAGACTCAGAAATCGTGCGGCAAGTCAGAATGAACATTAAACGGTTTCTTAATTAAGATTTTTCTGTTATTAAATTTTCTACCATTCTATGTAAACTTTTGTATAATGTACAGAGCATTTTTTATTGGCTCTACATTTTGCAATTTGGCTAACAGCATGTTTCCGAACAAATCTTGTCTAATTTTCTGGACTTTCTCTTTTTATGGGTCATAAATAAAAACACTTTGTATATGCATTTTGAAATACAAGAACACTTGATGCAAGACCTTGGATCTAAAAATTCACAAGCAAAAATTTTTTTTTTTAGAAAATACAATTTAAAAAATCCTGAAGCTAAGAAAGCTTGTTTTCTCCCACATTCTTTTCGGACACGAAGTTTGATTTGAAGTTTTATAATTCTTTTTCAAGGTTTGTTTTTCGAACACCCCTGTTAGACACTCCGATCATTTTGAATTTTCCCGCCGCGTCTTCTTAACGGTTTGGATAATCGTTGTGCATTTTGAGTGAAAGGGTGAAAAAGGGTGTTGGCGGAAATGGATTCCATGTCCATCAATATACTCTTAATTTCCATTCTATCCTTCAACTATTCATTCAACACTCAAAATTACTCTAGATTTGCATAACTTTCACCGTTTAATAAAATAAAAGAGGCTTGAATCAGCGTAGAACAGCATAAGGCGCAGCGCAAAAACAGCGATTTCTGACGATTCATAAGCTGATCGCTGCTTTATATTTTTAGGAATAGAAAGCAAGCTTTCCTTGCTCTTGCAAGAGCGCTTTGTGATTGTTGAGTGCGTGAATATTTTATGGTTCCATTAATACGAAAAGTAGGCATACAATGTACCGTTTTGTGTCCTGTTTTATTTCCGGACGCATTCCAACAGGTTCACAGAAGCCGCTTTGGTAAAAAAAAACAAGTTTAGTTCTGGTCACGATACGATACCTTTTGGATTTGACCTTAATTTTGAAAGACTCTGTACACGATGCTCTGGAATGTAAGGGGTTTGATTCTTTTTCGTTCAATTTCTTATACCGGTACAAAATGCATTAAAATGTAGATCCACAAGAGTAAATGAGATGCCCCGGGGAGCATAAAATTCGAAATTTCCAATTTACGCATTTGGACATGGACGAATTAACTCAAAGTTCGCGTAAACTTGATTAGAATTAAATGGAGATGATGGTTGGAGAAAGTGGAGAAAATAAATTCTTAATAGCTCTAAGGATCTTGAAAATGAGGATTCATGCGGAGGAGGCCCTTGAATACCCTTCATAATTTCACTCACTTTCTCCAGATGCACTGGAGAAAGTTTTTAGAAAGTAAAGAAATGAGCAACTCCCAGAAGACTATAGCCATCAAATATGCATTTACTTTTCTCTCCTCAGAGAATCAATCACAATCATCAGAAACACAATTTACCAGCTTCCGGAAGAATCTGGACCATTTTAGACATCCGGGAAAGTTCGAAATTTTAAAGCGTGTAATAGCATTTACATATTTGTAAAACTTGATTTTAATCCAAACAAGCCCATCCTAGGACATGAACTACTTATAATTGAAATTTATGTATCCTATGAAAGGTCTATTTTGAAATCAATCGAATGATGGTGGCAATCCAGATCTACATATTCTTCTGCTCGCGACATAGCGATTGACGTAAATGTTTTGTATTCGGCATTCAGCAATGGCTATGTGAATAACATGGCATGGCTACTGCAATAGAATGTGAAAACTCAACTCAAAAGTAGTCGGAGAGCTTTCTCTCAGGAAATTAGAGGAAACATTTGTGAAGTGAACTACTTCACATAGAACGCGATTTTGTGAGAGTAAGTGATCACTGGAGGAAAAGCGTCAAAAACCACCGTACAAAAATGTTTCTCAAAATTATTATTTTTTAACAATCTTTGTATAATTAAAAATAAGGTATCATTTTATAATACAAAAAACACAGAGCAGAACAACACAACTTCTACACCGTGAGTTTACTTAACAGCGAAATTTTCGAATTAGCGGCGTTGTGCTTTTCTATTTGTAAACTTCCACTCACTTTTGGAAAGTCTCTGCAAAAGAAATTTTGCTGCACAAAAGACGTCAAGGTTGTTTTCAAACTTGAATAATTTATTTGTCAGGTAATTTTTTTTTAGACTTTAATCAGTTTTACTCTTTTTTTTATTACGGACAAAAAAATGCTCTGTACATTATCCAAATATTTTCAACTGGTATGCCAAATGATAGAAAATTAATATGTAGAAAATAATAAACCAGAAGCCGTTTGATTTTTATTCTATCGTAAGCTACCGTGCATCCTCTACAACAGTTCGAAATGTACATCGTCTTGTGTCAAATGATTTCTCCCGCTTTCTCCTGTCAAATGGTCGTCCAAATTGACAGGGACATGCATAATCAATGTCCGAATCACTTTCACGTATTAGAAAAAAGGTCACTTTCACCAAGCTCTTTTTCAGTAAGCAATGAAAACAATATTTTGAAGAAAGCATCTTTCTACTAACTAGCATTCTACTAGCTGATCTTTGATCCATTTGTTGAAATTTGCTCCAGCGTTTTAAGGCAATATTTAAATGGAATCAAATTATTTCAGTCGTTTTTTATTCAATTGACTAAATAAAAATTGCATCTTAGGGATATTTTTTTCAATTCACGAAAATCAATCTCTGTTGTTGATTTCAATCAAATTTTCAAATTGCAAATTTATCATCACTCACTAGAAATCGTGGTTGAACATTGGAATAGAACTTCGCAAGGAGAAAGAGCGTGCATTTACAATTTTAGTTTTCTATTTGGTGTTGACGCATAGCGCACGGTCAAGTATTTCTGAAATCAAACTTCTTTACTTCTACAGGATCTCTTTTTGTAATGATAAAAAGAGAAAGTCAGGTAAACTAAATGTCAAAAAAATTGGATTATAAACTCTATAAATCTATAAATAAAAGAATCCCAACGGCTACATGATTCCCCTATACGATGTGCTTGCATGCCCTGCTGCTACATTTTCACTTTTTTTTATTCCAATTTTTTTTATAATATTAGTTTCATAATTTGTCAAATTTTCTTGACTTTCTCTTTCTTAAATTACACGATTACATTATTGTAGTAATACTCTGTAAACAAACCATTTGATTGAATTAATGATCTCTTTACTTCAGATGAAGTAGCAAGATGACCTACAAGTGTACTGAGAACGGAATACAGGCGGTTTTTTTTTTTTATTTGGTGGTATAAACTAGCAAAGTAAGGCTGTCAAGTGTCAAGGTATTGTGAGCATCGCTGTATTTTAAAAGCATTGCAAGCATCGCAGTATTATAAAATTATAAGTAGCGCAGTATTGAAAGTATGGAATTTGAGTCCTTACACTTTGTACTTGGTACTTTCTCCTAGTCTTGATATTCTTGTTCTTGGTTTTTTTTGTTCAAACACGTTGCGCTCATTATGTTCCCTGACAAATTTCCCACTGTGAAGCCTAATTTCACCGTTCGAGAAATATCATTAAATACTTTATACACTGCTCGAGTGGGCCTGAACAATTAAATTTTTTTGACACAAATGTTTGTCAAAAGTTGAAGTGGAGCTGTGAATAGCGGATGAGCGGGAGTCTGGTTTCTGAAGGTAACACCGTGGGGCAACGGTTTTAGCCACGGTTTTCACAAAAGGTGTGCAAATGAGAAGAGGAAGTGGAGAGATTAGCACAGTTTTAAAATTAAGCTAAGGTGAGTTAAAAAAGAATATTGAAATACTTTCATTCGATTGTCAATTAGAATTTAAACAAATCACAAACGCACGTTACAGACAGGAAACTGTAATTATGATAACTCAGTAACTCTGATAGAATAAAAAAAAACAAATGGCTTTGAATTGCGATTTTATGCACAATTTTTCCAATTTTGTATTTATAAAAAAGAAAAATTCCAACGTAAACTCCCCGTCAATGTTGAACTTAACAGCATTTTATCTGGCTCAGAACGTTTGTGATCTGCACATGCGTGTACAGAGCCTTTTGTAATGTTTCCTACAAAACGAAGAAAGGCCGGAAAACCTAGAAATCTTTCTAGAAAACGCTATAAAATAAAATCTGGCACAACAGAGCATAAATCTACTAGTAATGTAACGCACACTATTCTTTTTAAGTGTTGAGATTTTGAGAAGGCACGAGAGTTACGTTTTTAAATTTCAATTCTTTTTACGGGACGAACGAAACGCTCTGTATTTTTTGAGTTTTCATTTGTGTCTTTTACGGCATAGAAATGTTGTTTCCAAAAAGTGTCTAGCCAACTCATTTTCTTCAGAATTTTTTTGTCTGACGGAGTTTGTTTTTAAGTTTAACTATGCATGTGCATTTAAATGGATTTTTCAGCACTGCTTTCTCTAGCCCAACTTCCCCTGCTCAATGCGGTATCAGCGTAGATAAAGCGTCACTTCCACAAACGCTTTTCCTCAATAAGGAAACGCTGCGGTGAAAGTACTTTAGGCAAAGTAGAATTTTAGAAATCCAACACTTTCACCCCCCTTTTCCATAACTTCATCCCATGTATTGACAATGAGCCTAAAGATCGCAAGCTGTTGACCTCGAACCTAACGATTATTCTCCTAAAAACAATTCTGCCTCATTTAGACCTCAGATAAATTTTGCTGGAAAAAGTAGCTGGAAGTTGCTGGAGAAACGCTATTTCCGTACAGGAAGAGCTAAGGACTCAATTATAAAGTTGGAAATAAAAGTTAATTGTATATTGCGTTTTTTGAGTTAGGATTAGGCTCCCTAAAGCTTTCAAAAAATTTATTCTAAAAATATATTTAGCATTTTTAGCGGGAAAAACAAATGTCGTTGTAGAATAAAATTTGTAGCTAAATTCTAAAAAAACTTATCGAATGGTACTTGAGAATGATAAGTTGAATTTTCTGTTGTGACAAATTTTGGCACTGAATTCACAGCTTTTCTTTATAACGATTTGCAATGGTTTACTGGACTTTCCCTGTTTGTATAACACGTTAAACACGTACAGAGGTTTTCAACAATAAGGCCTGAAATCAGGAATTCGTAAAGGGATAAGATTAGGAACATCGAAACTTTTCGATCCTGAATTTACTCAGCTTCAACGAGTTTTTCGCCTCAGCGGCGTTGTGTTTTCAACTTGTGAAAAAAAAAATCAAAAGTAAACATTGTTCTTCAAAAATCATTTTATTCTTTTAGTTTTTAATGGGTTAAGTTTTATGAATTAGAGGGCCGACGACATGTTCTTACAAAACTTTAGTTAAATCAGCGCTAAGCCTGACAGCGATTTTTTACCGCTTCAAAGCCAGATTCCTGGTATAGTTGGAGAGGAAAAAGTATGAGCGCTTTTTATGACTGTTTGGTGCGTAAATATTTGCGTCGAAGCCTTTCCCGTTTTGCACCTTGATTTTTAAAGGCTCTGTAAAATTGCAAAATCATTAATACGCCGTTGTGAGTGTTTTTGAATTTTAAGGCATAACATTTTTCTAAAACAGTATCACGGAATATTTTTTTTTACAAAAATATATAAATGCTCCGTACAGTGACTTTCAGAAGGTATGTTGTATTAGGGAAGTGACGGAAACGCAACGCCGCTGAAACAATAAAACTTATTGTACCGCCGATGATCAAGGAGAAGTTAGTTAGGACGTTGTTTGCGTGATTGTTTCAGTAGTGAGGGGGTGAGGTGTTAGACCCCGAAATCTCTGGGTTAAACCGATATGAGAAAAAACCCCTTTTTTCCACCCACCCTACATGAAAATTT
>JAQFYP010002439.1:0-12744 GCA_034694865.1 Bilobella braunerae | reverse complement strand
CGGTGCTACTGTGCGATTGGCGCGAGTTTTATTATGCCAATTTTCATTTGCATTCCAAACTACTTGACCTTCGCCATCTACCATCGTCACAAGTTCTACTTCGATGTTCCCTTTGGGACCATTTTCAAAGGCGAAGCGGACAATGGTCAAACACTGAAGTGGTTTTGTTTCATGCTGGAAGATGACACGGGTGGAATGACCTTGGACTGTTTGGATGCAATTCGTGAAAGAGATGAATTTTACGTTGACATCAGTGACTTAGCAAGAGCTAACAACGGACTTCTTCATGGCTTTCACTTTTGGACTTTCTCCGTGGTTGTTAAATTATTTCCTTGCTTCATCCTCACTTTCTTCATGGGATACTTGGTGAAAGTAAGTTTTTTACCTCCAAAAATTCTCAGCAGCCGTAATTTGGAAATTTTTTCTTGATTAAGCTATTTAAATTATAAGATGTATCAGTTTTACTTTTAATATACTTAATTGATTAGCAAGATTTATAAATTTCATGCTTTGCAATATGATAAATGGTTTTTACAATTCCAAATTTTTGCATAGAACTATTGTAATAGTAAATAATGATAATCAATTCATTTACCACTTTCTTAACTATTCATAATAATAAATTTGAAATATATACATAAAATACCTTTTTTGGTATTCAAATTTACTCACAATTATCACTCACGCCTTATCACTTTAATTTGTATTGGAAAAAATTTGAGGCGCTATTGCGCTTCCTTGACGTTTTTATTATATCTTAATGTAGAAAAGTGGCGTTCTGACATGCCGCTGGTTTCAGGGAATTGAAAACGATACGCTGTATTGATGGTGTTGAGGTGCTTTTGTGAAACACCTGAAAAAACTTAATAAATTTTAAGCCTAAATACGATGGTTAGGAGGCATTCTTATATATGTTGCAATAAACATGTAGATTTCTATATTCAGTTTACGAGCAATTGGCAACAAGCAATTCTTTGGATAAAGAGAAACTCTATTTTTAAAGTCCGATAATCGTTTAAAGTAAAGTTTTAAGTGCTGAGTTTGACAACGTAAATTATATTTTGACCAGATTTGTGCTGGAACTAAATACTAATTGAAAGATTTAATTCACTAATTTAAGAAAAATGATTTTACATGTTGCACCCATCATAACCGGTAAATATTTAGCTAGTATAGTTAATTAAATAAATTCGTTGATTAACCTCTGGAAGCGACTTTTTCACAACTAGCCAAGCAACTTTTCCTTTTGAACTTGCTAATAAACTTTTGAAGCTCAAGTTCTGAACATTTTTTGAAGTTGAGATTTTTTTTTTAGTTGGTGCTCCATAAACTTTTTCTTGATCTTCTAAAATACGAGTCTAAAAATTGTCTGCGGTTGAATTCCTTTCCTTCCGCAAAACTACTTCACATCTTTTTCATCTAATTTTCTGCATCCATGAAACGTGTTCTATGATAGCGGCCAAGATAATTTACTAACTAACAATTAGAAGCATGCGATACTTGATTGCTCTCTGGAAGTAATTGGTAGTACGACATGCTGCAAACATGCAAACACTTTGGAAACCATAATTTAATTTAAGTGGACGTATCCTTCCTTTTGATAAGCAGAGAGTAATTTACCGGTGTACACGATGTTAATATATTTGTTGAATTAATTTATTTTACTTACTTGTTCTAATCGCATTATTCTGGTATAAATTGTAAATCTAAGAAATACAATGACATTAAAAAATAGACGTCAATAATTTTGATAAATTTAATCTGCGAATCGTTTAACAAGGAATGAAGTACCTGGAATTGAATCCCGCCTTTGAGTCTTCAATAACTACAACTAACATCATTTAAACAAACTTTAGACTAAAATGCTGTTCAATTTAAAAAAATTAATTGAAATTAACATAACACTCTCAAGTGGAAATTTCAAAAAAAAAGTATGAAAAACTTAGATTCAACCATACCTAATAATTTTAGCCGTAATGAACAGCAATAGATAAATGAATAAGATTTATCTAAATTGAAGTATTGCATGCTTACTTACCGTCAATGCAGTCAAGAATGTTAAGTGTAGTAGGTGTCTGGATTACACATTTTATTATAGTAACTTACAGTATGCGTTCAAGGTGATATTCTACGTTTTCGGAGGGAAATTAAATTAAACAATTAAAGGAAAATAAAAGATATTACTAAAGGAAATTCTCTTAGAAGCTCGGTTGTGGTAAAGTATATGAGTTTGTTTAATTTCGGCACAATATTATGGTCCAGTAAATGCATATCCGTAAACGTGTAGATGTTTTGCGTTGTGAATAAAAACTAATGAATTATCTCTTTTTAGACATTATACAAGGCAAAGAAGCGGCATACAAGACTAACGCAAGGAAAGAATGCAACCCAAAGTACGGGCCCTGGCAAACACGTTTTTATTGAAGCACCCAGTACTATGGAGGAAAACTTGAAATGCGAGAAAGTTAATGGAAGCTTGCTAAACTCAAGTAAATTATCACCGCATAAAGCCACATCGCCAAATTCTGCACGGTCGCCATCATCAAATTCTCTTGAAAATAATGGGCGCCTTAAGAACTCAACTTCGACAAAAGAGTCTCAAATAACACAACGCAAGGGTTCACGCCGGAGTGATCGAACAAGTAAAATGCTCCTTGCAGTGCTCGTACTGTTTTTAATTACAGAGTTCCCACAAGGAATTATGGCCTTTCTCTCTGGACTCTACGGCCAAGAGTTCTTTCGGAAGTGTTATAACTCCTTTGCAGAAGTGTGGGACATTCTGGCTCTACTTAACTCTGCAATTAATTTCATTCTCTACTGTTTCATGAGCAAGCAGTTTCGCACTGAGTTCAGAAAAGTTTTTAATGTAGATCAACATCTCCAACTTTCTTGTAGGTCAAACTGCGTAACCATTCCCTTTTGTCATAAGAGCCAAAGAGGTCAATGTACTGCGGTAGTCTAGTTAGACGTGTTTCAATGATTTGGATGCGAAGTTTTGATATATTGACAAAGTTAGTTTTTTTATATACTTTGGTTATAATTGACAAGTAACGATATTTATCGCTGTTAAAAAAGATGGAAACGTGCGTGACAAAAGGCGGGTAGTGAAGGGGGTGTTTAGTTTTGTACAGGGATTTTTTTTTGTTTGAGCGACTGGACAGGACGGGAGTACGCATGCGTCATCAATCATACGCGTTTTAGTAAGGAAATAGAAGTCGAGCAGGAACGATTTACGAGAGTAGCCTTTCTCTTCTTGGTTACACAACAAAAATTACCTGCAATCTAATGATTCTCTTTGAATCTTTTTGAATTCAAATTTTAGAATAAAACAATTTTTTTTTAAATAAAATCTTGCCCGAGGACGGGGTCGGTTACCTAGTGTAATACACGTCATAAACCAAAGCGTTGAGTACATTGCAGGGTAACATAGGCCTTTTCTCCTAAATATTCGTATTATAATACACAAATACCAGAAGTTCGAATTATTGATGCTTATGTGAAGGCAATTTTAGTGTAGCAAATTTTACATATACTTGGTATTGCCAGCTTTATAAATTCATGAATATATAACTCACATCATACTATTATACCACTACTATAAATAATAACCTAAATTTTGAGTTGAGTTAATTGTAAGTAGGAGTAAGCTAATAGTAATATTGGTTAATATAAAGAATGTTTAACCGGTTTAAAAATATTTACGTTTAGGTTTAAATTTACGTTTAAAAATACGAAGAACCACATCTAATTACGCAATTAGTTTAGTTTCCAAAATGTGAATTTACTATGAGTGTGTATAAATAAATGAAATTTTTTTTGTTGAAAACCAAGTTATGTGTTAAAAACAAGATTTGAGAATGAGAGTGAATAGAAAGCATTTGAACACCAACTCTTGCACTGGTAAGTTCTTCTCATTTTTATGCGTTTCCAGGTCTAAATATTCTTAAAACCTGACTCTTATTTTTGTAGGTTTGTTTCGCAACATCTTAAAATTGTGTGTCCATTTTGATTATTTTGAGAACAATTAGAAGAGCCGTTAACCTAGACTGCAAATAAAACTTTGATGAGTTTTCCCCCCGTTTTATAGCTTGTATGGAGTCAGGAAAATAGCGTTCGACTTGTTGGGATTTAAAGGAATGAGGTCAGGGTCCACGTGGAAATGGATGGAAGCTGAAGACGCCTCCGGGACGCACTACTAACGACCTCACTGGAAATGCATTTTATTCTAAACTTTCTCTTTCTGCTTTCTCCAAGCGCGTGATTTAAATCTGAGAAAGTTGCTAGAAAAGAAACATTGTAGAGTTATACACGATGTTCAAATTAAAAAACGTGAGAAAGTTTTTAAACTATATTTATAGGAGTAGAGAGTATTATTTGTCCTTTATTTCCTTTTAGTCTTCGAGTTATTTCATGTAACTCGAGGGATAAGTGCTCAACAAAATATGCTAGTTTGTTTGAGCAGTTGGGGTTGTTTTATTTGAGGATATTTTAAGTAAAGCTTAGAGCCATTGTAGTATGCAACTGAACAATAGTATTGCTCATATGGCTTTGTTTTGATTTTATTTGGTCAATTACAAGTTTTTTTTTTAGAAAGATTCTCACGCACTAGTACAGGAGCACTAGTGCAGAATGAAAACGCAGCACAAAGAAATTTGATTGAAAATAAATTTTCAGTACTATAGTATTGCGTGCCCACCTTCCTCCTTCAAGTTAATTTTCAGCGAAATAGTTCTAGCAGTTGATACAACAATTCAATTTGCCCCACCTGACCTCCAATACCCCATCCGGGCAAGGAAAGTGGGAAAACCTTTCGGAAAAAACCACTTCCATATTGGCGACACCGGGACTCGAACCCGTGCCCGTCCATTGGCTAGAGCTCAAGGCTCTAACCACTTGGCCTACAAGAGTTGGACTAATAAAAAGTTTTTAAATCCATATGTATGATGGCTGAGAAAAAGTTTACTATACGTGTACAAAATAAGACAAAATATTATTTTTTAGGCTAATTTGAGATCGCTGATATGAAAGAATTTCTCACGGCAAATGAAAAATAAAAATTATAAAGTTACATGTAAACCTAACCAAAAAGTAAAAAAAAAACGTTAAAATAGGTAATTTTAAGAAACTCACAATAAAAGTAAACCTAAATTGTTGCACAAATTTATAAAACCTAGTATTGTTGAACCTAAACATCTATGTAACAACAATACAAAAATACATGTTAAAAAAATAATAAACTATTCAAAATAAAAATTTCAAAAAAAATTATACAAAGAACCTTTTATTTTTCATTTGCGGTGAAAATTTTTTATATTCGTAATCAGCGACTTCAAATTCGTCTAAAACATGAAAATTAGCGAAATCGGTTGTGTCCGTGGTTAGTGAATTTTTACCGATGGCTGGGTGAGGACGAAATAATATGAGTGTTTTAGTGTAATTCAGATTTTAAAATTTTCCATTCCCGCGTTTGCCAATTTTGTTGCGGATGCACATCCACTCATTGTCAAATCAAAGGTGAAGGGTTACGTGACCTCTTGCGGGCTAGGAAATCCAGGGGTCAAAAGTGTAAGGGGCGCCTAAATGGGGCGAGGGTCAATAGTGGAACGAGAGCAGGGGGCTGGAGAACCCAAATGCATAAGGCCTAGTGCCTACACCAACTATATCTCTTTTTCTTGCTCTTTGACATTTGCCTATGGCCTGGTCAACGTGCTTTGCACTTGTGCTAAGTGAGTGGGGAGGACGGTATAAGCCTGTGAGTTGACTTGGAAGTTCCGAGGATTAAGGCTGAAGGCTTTCTGCTTAACAGAAAACGTAGGGTTGACCACGGAGGAGACTCTGCTTAGGCAGAGGCTAAACCCTGTTTTTTGTATACCGGCCCAATCCCACCCTCCACGACCGCAACTATCGAGGCTTCCACTCACCACCACCACATCACCACGTTTTCTGTGTTACCCACTTACCCAAGTCAAAACAAGGGTCCTAACCCCACGAACTACGGGTTTTGGGCTCCAATACCCCATTCAGGCAAGGTAAGTGGGAATCCTTTTGAAAAAAAAAACACTTCCATATTGGCGACACCGGGACTCGAACCCGTGTCCGTCCATGGCTAGAGCTCAAGGCTCTAACCACTTGGCCTACCAGATTTGGACTCTACTATGTATCCTTCCTCTCTGTATCTCTGTTGTCTTCCTAACCTCACCCATTATACAATAGTGTCAAAAACTAGTATATATAGTAAGCAAGTGCACCATAAATTTATACTAGTGATAACCTTTCCTTTGATAGTTCGAACTACAATCGCAATACAGATACTTTTTTTTGATGATTTTTGAATAGATTCAAACGACATGTTTTAATCTAAAATCTAAATTTATCCTGGTATCCAGCTTTGAATCCACGTCAAGTAACGTACGGCTCCTGCTGTTGTTTTTTATTTGAAACCACATGTGACGGAGACATTGACAACCTCAAAGTTATATATCGAATAATGTTGTCATTAATTTTATATAATGGCTCCACGTAACTTACAGAGGTTGGTTGCAAAAATTGTTTCTGTTAACGCATTACAGAGTTCGCTAAAGTATTATAATTATTAAATTTAGTAATAATTCGTTGAACTAGCTGTATTTGTGTTTTTTTTTGCATGCAAAGTCAGTGCTCCTTGTGGATGTTATAACATTTTAAATTGATTTATTCTCACTACGTGTTCAAACTAAAAGCATGTCCTGCTCTCAGAAAATTGCAGAGTTTAAGTTGTTATGCACGGTGCCTTTAGGCTATTTTATTGCTAAACTGTCACTGAAATATGGATTTTGCTCCAAGTTGTGTTTTGCGTGACACTAATGACTCAGGGATACTTTTTGCAACGGAAAGCATATGCAGAACATGTGGATATATAAGAAAGAAAAATAACACTTTGATCACGAGCATCCGGTCTCGAGTTCAATTTTTAGTACTATTATATGGCTCGTTTAATCGAATCCGCAATCTTCCATTTCCACGGAGTACTATGTAATTTGAGGAAGTAGTTTATAGCAAAATTATTTTGCCACCAAAGCGCGGTCCTGCTTTGCTTTCATAGAGTTACGGGGTATGTATATTTTGTTATGTTGATCAGGCACTTATTGTTAGTATACTGAAGCCTCAATTGGTTAAGTAAACGTAAAAGGTTAAACGCGACAAACTGAAAAACATCCATTAGCTCAATTGAGTCGAAATTTTAAATAAGGCAAAGCCATTACAATCTGCTTTGTGTTCTGAGGACATTCATTGAATTTTGTCAACAGTATGCAATTTGCCAGAAAGTAAACTTTTGAAATCAACTGTATTGAATAGAGATGAATAGTTGAATCAAACAATAGCCAAAGAGACTGCTTAGGCTTGAACTATATAATTTCTAGAAACAGTGACCAAATAGTTGCCATAATAAAAAGCATTGAATAAACGAAAAGGCTTTGAATTTATTCGGTACGGGACGGGAGTTACGTTAAGTATTGTTTTATAGTCACTACGAAAATAATAAAAATCAGCAAACATTTTTTAACGAGCATGCTCCACAAAATTGATATTGAAAAAAAAATTTTCAATAATCAATTTCTGTTTCTCCGCAATATTCCAGAATAACTAACTATATGTTATGCATTCTTGTCGTTGAAAATTATTTTTTTATTTTTTGTAACACAACTTACGTGGTCTAAGAAGTGTCATCATGGTGTTTAGAAAATAAAATGTAACAGTCTTTAGGTATTGTCATTTTTTTGCGCTGCAACCTCATGCATGTAATTACAGGGATCAAAATTTATGAATTCCTTCTCCGGATTTTACTACTAAAATTCACTCACAAGTAACTAACAAGTTACGCTTATCACCATGAAAACAATTTATTTGTTGACCTAGATACGGTTTTATAATTGTTTATTGTAAAGTACCAAATTAATAAATCGTGGACACCAATTTGTCTGTTTGTTTCGTGCTAACACAATTTAACAAAAAAAAACTTCATTGTCCAACACAAAACAATATCCAAACTGTGCACACATTTTCTTAACAATTATTATTAAAAGAGAAGTTTTAAGCCGCGCCCTGTTACAGGTAGCCTTTGACCCGGAATCCTGACAGCCGATCTTCAAACTTTGGCTTCGTTTTTTTTTTTTCATGATTTGCTACAACCCCCTGCAGGCGGTGGCCTATGGGGCTCGAGGGCGCGCTCTAGCCACCCACTAGGGGTGGGGGAGCCCTATGCCCGATGTCCTCACGCCAATTCGGGCCGAAGAGTGTGGAAAAACCCGGGGGGGAAATCCACACACATGAGGACGGAGGAAGCCGTGGGATTCGAACCCACGAGTGCAGTGTGAAGAGTGCAACGCACTTACCACTAGACTGCGGAGGCTAACTTTTTGGCTTCGTTTTGCCCCAAAGGTGTTGTGGTGTAATATGCGGGACGCTGTGATATGTGGTTCGTCAGCTAGTCTGTCTCTGACATTTAATAGTGCTCAGTTATCACTTCAACCGTCTGGTCATCAAATATTTAAAAGTAAGTATTTGGAAGTATTTAAATGTAAACATAAAAGTATAAGTAAAAATGAAGAATTAAATAAATACAACTTTTCGCCACATTCCATAACAAAAATGGTAAATTTAAAAAAAGAAGCTTAATTTACATAATGTTAGTATTAAAGTTAAAACCCATGCAACTTCAAATTTTTACTACACTGTGACTTACTTGACATTATGACTGCACACATTGCACTGCTTTCTCTGACCGGTATAGTGTTTGGAATTGCAATTTTAGTGTAAAGCTCCAATGTTAAACACTTATACCAATTTGGATTAATTTTGGGTCACTGAAAACGAATCTGCAATTATATATTGGCGGACTCGTCAAAATTATGGGATACGATTTTATTAAAAGCGAGGGAGTACGAGTGGGTTTAGGTTTATTTGTATTTTTTTTTGTAGGAAGTTTATGTTTTTTTTTTTTAATTTATGTTATAGTAGTAAACTGTTACCGTGTTACATATTACAGTTTAAAGGAGTATTGAATTGAATTGAATTACGATTTATTCGACTCCTTCGGACTTGCGTCCATGGAGCCGCTCAAAGCTGTTGTGTATACATAACTTTGTCATATAATTAAAGGAGTATTACAATCATTCGAAAGTAAATCAAGATTTTTCAAATACATTGAGGTTTATTAATTTTCCGTAAATATGCTCGACGCCTCTTTCTTCCCAAAACCCCAATTCATTTTATAAAATAATTGAGAGTTGCAATTTTAGTCACATTTTTGTTTTTAAACACCTAACTCTCTTTGACAGTTCCTCATAGTTAAAAAAATCAAAGCCTAATCCAATGGTGGCCTTTCATACATACAATAACTTATAACTCCTAAGTATAAGGCGTCCACCAATATCTACATACAGGTTTGTTTTCAGCGACCCAAACAAACAATATTGGTGCTTGGCCCCAATATTGCAATTTTACCTAGTGTTCCATAAGTAAGACTATGGAGTTACCTTGCACTCCAATGCTAAAGCAAGATATCCTTCAAACACATACATCCTGAATTATTTATTACATAAAGTTGGAAAGATAAAATAGACAGGAAGCATGCAAAACCTTTTAGTGGATCCATCAAAATTTTAAATTTTAAAATAAAATACAATTTAATTTATGCTTTATCAACGGCAAACTTGGGCTTACCCGACCACTTTTGTTTTTGGAACGAGAAAAGCCTTTCAGGATGTGCTGTATTCCAGATTTTATGTAAAATTGATTTAAAATGTAATTTCATTATGTCACGCAAACAGAAGCAAGCAGTTCGGCGGAATGGAAAACAAATAAGTTAATTATATGAGCATCGCATTTGCTCTAAAAAGTAAACAACCAAATATTCAGCTAAATTAAATTAGACATGTTGTTCAACCTAGCTTCCGGATGATATCAAACAATTTAGAGTTCAAATAAGCTCGAGATGTATTTTGAACACCATACGCTTTGCCCTCTCAGACAATATCTCAACTTAAACTTACTCTGCAAGTACATTCAAAAAATGGCTTCTAATATAGTGTTTTTGAAATAATAGAAATAGACTAAAATAAAATAAGGTAAAACTATTTAAAGAATTTTGGTTAATATTAAAACAACCTTTACTCTGAATTACCACAGTTTGCTTTGCAAACTTCGCAATGCGCGGTTTTACTTTATTTATTTTTACTTAAGACAAACATGGCTCAAGTACAACTGCATTTGGCGAAGACGTAATTGAAAAATTCAGGAGTAATTTCTCGTGCCCTTTGTCATTCTCTAATTTATAGTAACTTGGAGTAATAGTCGACGGGAAGCTAAAGCATAATTTGTTAGCACCCGAGTGGCGAGTGACCCTCAATTGCCACTAGCCAGACAGAGTGGCCAGAGTGGCTTCCTGACCTGTTCAGAAAGCCCTGGAAGATTGCATCGTCATAATATACCAATTTTTTGTACTTTCTTACACAAATTCACATAAAAAAAAACCCCTTGGGGACAAAGGTACACTAAATCTAAACTATTGGATTGCACAGTACTAGCGAATTTAAAAAAGTGGTGCTGTAGTAGCAGTGAGTGGAAAGTTGCGGTCATGGAGGCTTAAGATTGGTTCAGTATGTGTAGGGTGGTAATCAGGCTCCTCGGTGGTCAACCCCATGTTCATTGCCCAGTAGAAACTCTTTTCATCTCACTCCTCGGAACTTCTCAGTCAAGCCGATACCACTTTCCTCGACTCAAAAGAGTAAGCAAGAATGTTGAGCACATCATTAGGTTAATGTCAAATAGCAAATAAAAATTTATCCGAAGTGCAAATGTTACAGTAACGCAAATTTTGCTTTTAGTGTTCACACAAAGAGGTTGAAAATTTGGCAGGCCTCATCAGGAAATTTTAGGTTTGCCAGATTTGAGTTATTAGGTTTCGACTACCAATGTGCTTCTTGTAAGGCTAAAGATAGTGTTTCATCATTCTTTCAAACAAAGGGAATGTCACCTTTGTTTCCAATTCGAGTGGAAACAGTTAGGCCTAAGATGGTAAGAGGCCTTTTGTTCCATTATGAGTCAGAGTCATATCTCTTGAAACAGTATCCGGCAGAATCTGGTAGTATTTGGAAGACATTAAAATTTCACTGCAAACTACTGCTTTGATCTTATCGTACATCCTATTAGAAAAAAAGAAGTGGTAGAAAGAAGCCTGTTGTCTCAAATCAAGGGAATGAGAACCAGTAAATCATGAGTTCCAAATATATTATGCTTATAAAATCTTATTAATGTGGTATCTCTCCAGTAAAGATGTATTCTGTATTTGCCAAATATTTTGCGATTAGAGCGTATAGCTAATTAAATTAAAATTGTGCCCAATCAATGAAACAAGTACAACTTATAACATTTTCCGGTACATTTGTATTAGATAAAACTTTAATTTGCATTTAGATTACTTTAAAAATAAAAATATAATTTACGTTGCGCAATAACAATGGTGCCTTTCATACTGACAATGCATTTTAAATTTAAATAGATTTTTTGTTTTTTTTACTTCGAAAATATGAAGATAAAAAGTCCCATAAACACATTTCCAATTAATGTATACCAAGCTACATTTCCCAATTTTGCTTTTGTGGCATATACTATCTTTAGGAAGAATTTGGCTAAAATAGCAACGGTAAGACCTATAATAGGAATAAAAAATAGTTACACATATAAATCAATTAAAACCCCTCATTTTTAGCATGAATGGTTATTGGTTTAAGGGGTTCACTCTATTCTGAGTTGACAAAAGAAAGAATTCATTAAAGAATTAATTCAATTCAATTCAAGTTTATTTGATGTAGGGTCACCCATATCAACATGTACATGCTCGTTCAATAATACGTTGTACTAGCTTATTTTTAGTTTAAAAGAATTTAAAATACAGATTCATTAGTCAAAAACTATTAAAGGTTAAAATTAGATTAAAATCAGTCAAAGTTTATCCTTCGTTTGCTTCTTCTGCTTTCACTAGTTATTCCTATTCTTATTGGTATAATCCCACCACCCGGTTGAGGAAGACATGGTGTTTCCTGTATGTGGAGTTGTCAGCCGGGAGTTTTGTCAGAGTCGACCAATAGTTCAATGGCGGACATGGAGTCTGTGTGTGGCATCCCTCGTGTGAGTCGTTCTCTTTGTCCGGAGGCAGCGCCACATTCCTCTAAGATGTGCCGGAAGGAGAGTGGCAAACCACAAAACTTGCAGTCAACATTTTGGAAGGCACCTAGGTTCACCCATGTCCCGTTGTTCAGAAGGCGATTACTTGATAACCTTAGTTTGGCGATCCTGGTCACAGCGTATCTTGGGAGTTTGCTGGTTAAGTAAAACTTTTCTGCATAGGACCCTCTTCTCAGGCTATGGTAATGTGGAATAGAGGAAGAATTCTTTGCTCTTTCCAGGTCAATTTGTACCAGGTTGCTCCTCAGTTTGGAGAGGAAATTCTTCTTGTTTAGAGAGTCCAAACTGTAAGAGTTTTGCAACCACAACCATTCCATATCTAAGGATTTGAGGAGATTCTTCAGTTGTGTGCACCAGTTACCACTCTCTTCGGAGTTTTCATTAAATGATGCTTTCCTCATGTCATCATAAGCGGCCCGAGCTAAATCGTATTCTGGGTTTCTACTTTCTCTTAAAAGTCTGCACCATTGGCTGTATTGCAACTTTGCCACCTCATATTTGATATGCGGTACTCCGGTT
>JAQFYP010002438.1:0-12747 GCA_034694865.1 Bilobella braunerae | reverse complement strand
AATGAGCATCCTTACTCTTGCGAAGTCTGCAATAAGAGTTTCAATTGCAAATATGTGCTAAAGAATCACGTGCAACGTCACGCAGAAGAGAAACAATTCAAGTGTCCGTTTTGCCCCTTTACTTCTAGACTGAAAGGTGATATAAGAAGCCACTTAAAGGTGCATGGGGACATAAGATTTGCTTGTGAACTTTGTGACAAAACATTTCCACGCAAAGCAAATCTCAGAATTCACAATAGAGTTCACACTGGTGAAAGACCTTATCAATGTACTCTGTGCCAAGCGACATACAAATATCACAGAAATTTTAAGTGGCATATGAAAACTCACAAATTGGGGAAATTAAACTGCAAAGTTTGAGGGAGACATTTTAAAACAAATCTCGAATAGGAACCTAGTTACATGAAGATCCATTCAATCAATTATATTTATACATTGTTTCATACATTTTCTGGCAATGTCTGCAAAGCTAACTTACAAGGTATCTATTCCTGGTGAGCCCTGCGTTGAGATATGTGGCATACCTATTGGAATTGCATTTTGTATTTTGAACTTGCAATTGTATTTGCAATTGCATTTTCCACTTGGTAATTGTATTTTGTATTTTTGGAATTGCATTCATTTTGTTAGAGAGCATATTAACAAATCCCTCGGAATGAAGGCTTGTCGTGCATGCATGCAATACGACAATTTTTCAAAAACTGAAATTCCTTATGGTATTTTATCCGTCAAATGTTAAATTTTAAGTGGCCCCCCTTGTGAAATTTTTTTGTCAAAATTTTTTTGAAACTCCCGCCGTTTTAAAAATTATAAATTTGACAGAGAAATTGGAATGGAAAATTTGTCTAAGGAACTTCATAATTCGGTGTAGGTATGCCACATAAATCAACGCAAGTCTCGTCAGGAATAGATACCTTGTTAGACAAAATCGAAGTTTGAAAGATCACGTCGCTACGCGTAATAAGGAGTTTGCTTGACCGTGTGACACAGTAAATTGTTCTAAAACTTTCAAAACTCTGCTGGCATTACCATGTTACAATTATATTATTTAGTTATTTCAATATACAAAACTTATCGAGCAACATATCTAAATAATATTAATAAGAATGTGATGGATTTTGTATATAAATTTTTTCGATCTTTAAAATTTGTTTTAACCAGTTCTTATGAAATAATGCTGAGACTTGTCATTGCCGGATCAAGTGTGACTTGGGTAATTGCATGTAATAATTGTAACTATTTCATTATTTTATCCAAAGAAATGTCCTTGAAAAAATAACTAACGTTCAAAGATAAGCAGTAAGTTTTGTATACGTCTGTGTTTAATAAATACGCTAAGTTAAAACCTTCTTACCACGTTATAAGGATACATTACAACGGCATGAGATGAGCGCTATTATTTGCTATACTACAAATTACATCCTTTTTCACAGTTAAAGACAGATTAAGCTAACAAATATTAAATAAAAATGGCACGAAGTGTAACATTTGCTGCTGGAAGTGTCATCATTAGATAACCATCACTGGAAGATTAGTTTGAATATATTTGAAGCATTGTTTTCCACAAAACCAAACAAAAAATCAAATCGTGATCAAATTTGGAATTGCGTCTCAATGTATCAAGCACTAGGTAGTCTTTAATACTCTGCTTAACAAGCCGAGTAATAAAATCGCCAGATCGAAATTTTGTAGTAAGTATAAGTACCAACCATTTGGGTAAAGTAACTATATTTAACATTATATTTATCATCTGACAGACAAGATACACTGTACGGTTTCGTTTCATTCGGTCCTTACACTATCTTACCATACATTGAATTATATGTTGTATATTTTTTACTGTAATTGACTTACTATTTATGTACATCCGTCGGTAGCAATTGCTCTTCCGCAGACGAGAGATGGTTTTTTGTCGTTTCTCCGCT
Organism: Bilobella braunerae; assembly: GCA_034694865.1. Classification (NCBI taxonomy): domain Eukaryota; kingdom Metazoa; phylum Arthropoda; class Collembola; order Poduromorpha; family Neanuridae; genus Bilobella; species Bilobella braunerae. The sequence goes on along the minus strand of JAQFYP010002438.1, from coordinate 10,822 downwards.
TCTATCAAACACTACCAATTAATATTTTTTCAACAGCCGTCAAAGAATTGAACTAAGAATGTTGAATTTTCAAGAGGCGACACCTGGAGGGACTCCAGCCTCACTACGGGTTTTTTGGCTGGTGAAGTATAGTTGTAATATAAGATTTTGCAAATAATTAATGCAAATAATCTCACACGTTGACGTTGAAATGACGTTGCAACCTGAATTACTCTAAGAATACCAAGAATCACGCTTCCTGCATATCGTTATTTCTTGTACCTCATTATAACATAACCCTGGAACACACTAACGAAAATAAATATATGAAGCACAAGAAAATCAATGTTATGGAATAAATACCGACAAATAATTCTCTCACACTTTTGAACTGACTAAACATGGCGGCGAAATTTCTATGGAAACTCTTTGTTCATAAACACATTAACCAAGCATTAAAATTTACCAAGAATTTAAAATGGCCACATAATTAAATGCTTTTAAAATTTGAAAACACGAATTAGCATTTACCATATATCCTAACATAAACCTCATCACTCATTTTTTTTTCATAAAATCGAGTTGGTCTAGTGGTTAGAGCGTCTGTCTCTCTCCACTAGCCAGCCTGAGAACGGGGGTTCAAGTCTCACTCAGCCTCAATAAGTCTTGGCTATTGGTTTTCACCTTAAGAAATTGCCTTGCCATTGAATTTGTATGTCAGTATCTTTGTGATTAGACATAACGAGATCAGAGGATATGGAAACAACATAGCAAATGTGAGCCAACATATCCCAATCGCCTTGTGAGAATTAAGAAAACGATCCTCATTTGCATACATGTATGCTAATGAGTCCTTAGCCTTGCAATTCCCTACCCACCCCCTTACATGTTGGCCAACCACTGATATTAATATACTTATGTAAGAGTCACAGTAGCCAGTAATGGAAAAATTAATTTAATCTAATTAACTCTAACCATAATTACAAGACAAAATTTAACATTTGCAAGCTTTGATCCCGGTACTCACTTTGTAACTGTATTGCAGTAGCCATTGTTTCAAGTTGTAGATTTGTACACAAAATAGAGTAAATGGAATGTAATGGAAATTACGAGGCTTGGCCCATACATGCGGAAAGCAATTTTGAAGTGAAAAATTGTGGGAGCTTACAGATTTTGTAACCTTACAATATTGAATCTAAGTAAAAATTAATTGAAATAATAAAAAGTATTAACAATATGTTATTTGTATTTATAATGTTGTAGGCGTGTTCTAAAATTGTATTAGTTTTTTTTAGCAAATCAAACTCGAAAATAAAGCAACGCTACTTGTACACAACTATCTCTCTATGAGTTACTAGTAGTTGTCTCAACTATTGAAAACAAAAATTAAATGGTCGAAATCTTGAAAATGTAAAAAAAAAAAATATTAAATGTAAATGAGTAAATTGAAATTGAATGTCATAGATTGTTAAAAATAGCAAAATTTTAACCTGGTAAAAATATTTAGCAATTAGAAGATGATTATGCAATCCTCGAAAATATTTTAATTAATTAATTTTAAGATTAATTTGTTACAGCAGTTGTAAAAACTTATTGGATGAATAGTAATTGATAAAATAAATATTGTGGTTAAATATAACTGTTACTGCTAAAGCAACGCTATTTTAATAACGCACTCGGGATTCCCGTTTCTTCTCCGCACCATTTTGTTCGACTCGAAATAGGCATACCTCCTATCAAGCTCGAGGTAGCCAAGCTGTACCAGTAATAATGTAGTTTTAATTGAATTGAAATTTATTGCCGCTTCTTCTTTTGCGAGTGTGGTAAAAAGAAAAAAATTTGTATGCAGAATATTATTAAACATATTTAATATATGATAGTAACAATTACGAAGATTGATTTATACAACTATTGATGCAATGCAGTTTCCAATGGAGCCCATCGAAGAGTGAATCCGCTCCGAGTAATGGATCCGTCACTTTCAAAGGCGAGAAGGAAGTTTCCTTCCGGCAAGAAATATTTGGGAGTAGTTGAAGATCCAGTAAATCTAAAATTATATTTTACCACACTTACACCCACTGGGAAAGCATTCAGCGCATATTTCTCCTCCAATAAATGAATAATAATTTTCATTGATTCTACCCTCCTAACAACTGATAAACACCATGCCAAATCAAATTCATTGCGCAAAAAAAAATCATAAATCAGATCAACAAATTTACAAAATAGCTGCTTCATACATACTGCGTTTTTTTGCATTCTAGCTTACTTCGTAAAGAAAATATTTATATATATCTTCAAAAAAAACTCGACCTTTTATTTGCAATGAGCTGGTGTTCAAATTTAATTTTGGCAAACCTTAGTAAAGTAAAAATATACAACTTATAAACAAATAAATTTACTAACTTCTCAACAAACGATTCAAATAATTTTAGAAGTCACCATGTTCAACGTTACGATGTTCAAGATCCTGGTTTTGTTGTCTATGGTTACGTCAATAGTAGAATCGGTAATGTTATTCAAAAATTAATATGAACATACAAATGCTGATCTGATACAAGTATTTAAGATGGCTTTAAGATAATTGCAAAATGTTTATGCTTGTTGATTAATTTTTTAATAATACTGATAAATCTTTTTTTTCTTAGTTAACCCCTCTTTTAAGTGAGCTACATGCTACATTCAACCAAATTCAATCAACAATATGGTTCCTGAGTTGAGCACTTGTCAAATAAAATATGCCCAATTTGTTATGTATTAGGTGAATATAGAATTTTACATTTCTTTCAAACGGAAAATCTAAATTCTACTTGGTTATAGGGCCTTGTCGATTTGGCATTTAGCTTTGTAAAACTAAATAGATTGTGTCTCAGCACAACTGGTGAAAACAAGGGCGCCAACGTAAGAGCAATTTTTTACACCTGCTTAGGACAAAATAATCAGCAATGGGAGTCAGTCAATACTATGGTAAGTTTTGTTTTCACCAATTGTATACATGCCGTAGATGTCTAAGCATAATTCATCTTATGAATAGTATGCTATGTACTTATTACAGGACAGTACTACACATTTCACATCCGTACTTAAGTTGTATAACACTCAGATGTGATCATCTGCATCAAGACGTTATGGAAAATATATAGACCTTCAGCCGTGCTCTGAAGACTTGGCAAATCCTGTGCCGGAACAAGTTTGGGTTTTCGAGATATTAACTCGATAACCGTATTGTGCAAAAATTTTAAAAATTGGTCGCAAATAAAAGTTTAGCAGGAAATCTGTATATGAACATGAGTATTCATACATAGTGGAAGTAAGTTGCATCTGGCTGTCGAGCTATGTCAAATTATTTTGGTGAGATAAACGAACAACATTTCAAACTCACTGATTTTGGGGCCGTATTGCCAAAAACGGATGTACGGTTGTAGTGTACACTAAGAAAATTCTGTTTAAATAATAACTAGATACTATTTTTTTGTTAAATTTAGTTGCTTTAAATTAGAGTTGATAGTAAACAATGATATTGATCAATCAACTCAAACCAGGTGGCTCCAGCGTGCATAAATGACATATGCAGGAAAACAATTTTTAACCCAATTCCTGCGCGTGTACTAGACAAATTTTGAAACAATTTTTGTAAAAAAAAATGTTGTGTTAATTTGCCGCTTAAACCGGTGGTCGTATTATAAAATGGATTGCATAGAATTAGATTCAGTAAAACTGAAAAATATTTTTTGAATAAGCCAGCTTTTTACTATGATCGATTTCGCTATGAAAATATCTACATATCCAGTTTACGCTCAAACGGACCTTCACACTTGAATACACAAATCTGTATTAAATAAAATTGTACTAATCAAATTATAAATGGTTTAAGTGCAAATTAAAGCACAAATTAACTGTACTTGTATGACGGAAATAAAAGACAAGTTTTCCAAAATAAGGTAAAGGAGCGTTATTTGAGATTTTTGCAAAGCGTACGGTAAACATGTAAAGGGTATGGAAATTGTAGGGAAGGAGCTCATTAACGTAGATGTTGTCATCAAGCGGATACAACAGACTATGCGTAACATTTTACGGGCCTAGTCCACGAGGTAGCACACCAACCTGAAATCAGGTACGGCTACTGCTACGGTTGACTCTACGCAAATGAGGGTAATCTTCTGAGTTCTCACAAGAACTATTGGCAAACCCATCAGGTAATCTCCATATATTCTGGCTGCGTATGTCTAATACACGGAGGTTTGTGCGCGTATGTCAGCAAGCTATTTCCATAATCACAAGGCCAACAGTGAAGACTTTTTTTGGGGCTAATCGTGGGAATTGAACCCTCTTCTCATGCTGGCTTTTTAAATTTTTAATTGTTTCCATTTTTAATACCATTTTGTGTGTTACGTGTACTAAGCTATATAGCCTAGAAATTTTTAATACAAAGAAATACCCAGGTTAAGTAAAACATAAATTGTTGAAAGCTCACATTTGATTATTGATGAACAAAATGCCACATCAGAATGTTAAAAATATTATCTTAGGTTTTACTCTTTACTAACTTAAAATTTTAAATAATGTGAAGGTCTTGTCTGCGACTATGAAACCTAAAAAATAATTACAAAAACATATAATTATTGGAAATTGTTTAGAATGTTACTTTTTTTCCAGCTAACTCTAATTACGATCACACACAACAAAACTATAGAAATTCTTATAAACTAAGAAATACCTAGATTAAGTAAAAGATAAATTGTCGAAAGCTCACATTTAATTATTTATGACAAATTATCAAATTACAATGTTAAAAAATTACCTTAGGTTTTACTCTTTACTTATACTTGCATATATATATATATATATATATATGCATATATATATATATTTTACTTATATTTACTTATTTTGGGAAGCTTTTGTCTGCGACTATGAAAACTAAAAAATAATTCAAAAATATATATATTTATTTTCAAAATTTTAGAATGCAATATTTTTTCAGTTAATTTTAATTACGATCACACAAAACAAAACTAAAAATTACGATGTAGTGTACGATGCTGAAAGAATAAACATGAATTTCTCTATAAACACTGAATTACATTGATTTCATTTGCAAAAACGCCAATTAAATACTGTACAAGGTATTCTGAGGTAATTGTGTACGCTTCCTGTAAACATTACAGGGCTATGTAGAGATTTTATGTTATGTAGGGAGACTCCGCTCCGTGGAATCATTGACACAAAAGCAAATAGATAACATATAGGGGAGATTAAGTTCACTTTTTCATGTAGAGCCAATTTTTTATTAAGTCAAAGTCATCTACTCATATCCAAAAATAAACAAATTAAGTGCATTTTCCTCAGCATTTAGTGGTGAAGGTGATATGGCTTTGAGAACTCACAGATCTGCTCTTATTTGAAAAGAAGGAAAAGCTTTCCCGATTGGAAAACAGTTTTTCTCTCAAAAGTTGCAGCAGCCAAGCGAAAGGCAGCTTAGACTCACTATTTCATTTTTGTGAATGACGTAGCCACCGTTTGCTTTATTCGCCAAAATATAGCATTTTGAGCTTTATTTGATGGAAAATATATTGTACTTACCCCAAACAACGAGCAGCCTTGACTTACGGTCTCTTTTATAATTATGTAAAATTATTTAATCTAGTACATTCTTTTCCACACTTTAAGCTATGTAGTTGAACAACTAAGCCCCTCACTAACTTGGGCGAAAATTAGTTCAAATATTTAAATTGTTAATCACGACTTGTTAGTTGCTCACTGAGATTAAATAATATTAAAATGGCTTTAATAAAAAGTGGAACCTTATTGAGTTCTTCTCTAATGAGCAGATTAATTACCCTAAAATTATTCTAAACGAAAATTGAACAAATGTAATCACCAAATATTTGAAGCGATTACTGGATACCTATACTTCCGCTCCAGCCCTAAAAATTTCTAATTAATCTCTAATTCACTCTAATCATAAAATACTCCCTTAACTCCGCCCACGCTTCAACCCCCCGCCCATAACTCCGCCCACTCCTCTTAAAACAATAGAACACGGCGTCTAGTTATCATACATGTAACCTACTAAGGTTATGATTCAGAGTTAAATTGTGATTTAGTTAATTGACTTGTGATTTAATTATTTTTGTGTAGACATTGGGGCGGATGTTGTTGACTCGACCAATCAAAATTTAGGGAAATTTGGCGGATTAGAGAAAAAGTACGTTCACTTTGCATTGGGAGGAAAGCAGTAGATTTATTTCCAAGCCAAAGCGCAGTTCAACTCCTATTTGCGAGAGGAGTATCACTCACTCACTTCATCAAATCTAATGGAAAACTCATTTCTAAACTCTGCCCCAAATGCCCAAGGTGTGAGTTTTTTTTTAAATATCGAAAAACAAAATTTTCAATTTAATGAAAAATTTGTCTGAAATTCTAAGTTTTCCAAAACCATTGCTGCTCCAAAGTGAAATTGTCATTTTTAGAAAATTTTCGCTCTTTTTTATTTAGTTAGCCAAGTGGTGAACGGCATTAGCTGTACATTTACGTGGCACGAGTTCGAATCCCAGCCATGCCCTAAATTTTTCTCTTTTTTTAGAAAATTGTTGTTGAAAACTGAGTCCAAACAAAAAAAGTTTTTTTTTATATAAATATTTGCAATACGAGTTTTTTAGACCAATTTCTTTTGAAGAGAGTTACTCAAAGCGATTACTTTAGAGTTTGAGTTTGTTCGGTGCTAAATGGAGGTTTACAGTAAAGTTGATAGTTAAACAAAGTTGTTTAATGTTTGTTTTTTGTTTGTTTAGGAGCAAGGAGGAGAATCGAAAGCACGGAATCAAGGAAGCGTGCAGGCTGCACTGGAGACTCGTGCTGAATAAAGATGCAGGCAACTTCCACGTGACTGCAGGGAAGACACTCCCCCTCCCACGAGGCCACGCCAACATTGCCGCCTTCATGACACAGCGTGACTACAACTTCTCACACAGAATCACCAAGTTTGCCTTTGGGGAGGGCACCCCCGGAATCGTACTCCCCCTCGAGGCGGATGAAAAAATTGCCCCCGTCAGTAAGTCTGTAAACAATATAAACAATTACAATTGAATTGCTTTGTTCTGTTTATAAACAACGAAAAAAATGATACTCATTTCGATATGCCATGTTCTACTTACACCTTCAGCTATTGTTTATACTTTTTGATTTGAGAATTTAAAAACCAAAATAAGCAATAAACGAAAATTAAATCTTAAAAGTTGGAAACAAAAACTTCGTTTGTTTATGGTTTTTTTTCTTTAGTATATGGAGGGATTTTAGTCTTTTTTATGTTTTCTTTGGTTGGAAATTAGTTACTTGTAATGGTATTGTAATTAGTAATGTGTAACTAATCATTGTTAAAACTTCAGATTGATAACTGTTGTTGTTTAAATTGTATTTGTTTAAACACTGTTTTGTTTATAAACAGATCAAATGGTGTACCACTACTTTATTCAAGTTTCTCCAACACTCGTCAAAATGCGCTTCAAATCCTACCTCACGTATCAGTATTCCGTAAGGGAATTGGCTCGAGAAATTAATCATGATCAAGGATCTCATGGCGTTTCGGTAAGGTTAATTGTAATTAACTATAATTTGCAATTATCTTTAATTAGAGATTACATTTAATTATAATTAACTTCAATAGCCATTCACTTTAATTATATTTTCAATGAAGCTTTGCTGAAATTGTGTTTTTATTCTGAACTTGATTCTAGGGTATTTTCTTCAAGTATGAGATGAGCGGATCGAAGGTACAATGTTACAATTTTTGTAACAAGTTAAACTCTGACAACGATAAAACTTGTATTTTGTATTAATTACTCAATTTCGTAAAAGTAATTACTTGATTGCGTTACTAATTATCTAAATATTTATATAATTAGTTTGAAGTGACCGAGGAGAGCGAGTCTGTTCTGGAATTTATTATTCGTCTCTGCGCAATTATTGGCGGGGTTTATGCCACGAGTGAGAAAGATAACATAAAATTATTTTAAATATAATTTATTTAATTATAAAGTATTTAGGTAATTACATTTATTGCCCTTTTAATTACTTTGCAGTGGGCATGCTCTACAACCACGTGTCCTTCCTGAGTTGTAAAATGAAGTGGTCAGGTTCGTAAGAGTCGAGGGTTCAAGGTCCTCATGTTGAAGGCGTGATTACAAGTGACCCCGATGGGTCAAGGGTCAAAGTTCAAAACCCCATTCTCGCTTCGACCTATCACGAGTCCACGATTCAATTGGTTCATACAGAGAAGCGGGAAATTCAAAATCAGAACGTTCCTACAGCGGAGGGGGGCCAGAGGCAGGGGACGAGTGAAGGGCTCATTTTGCCTGATTCACTATCTTCTTCAAAACTAAATGACCATTAACTTTAATTATAGTTACCACTACTTAATCACCATGAGAAATTTATCTTAAAGTGCATTAACTTATTTAGTAAATTAATATTAATTAACTTATTAATCTCTTTCCAATTTTGTGCTTGAATCTCCAAGTTCGACGTTCAGCATTCTTTAGCAATAAATAACGAAGTAATACAATTAAATTCCACTAAAAAAAAGTCATAATTAATATATAATTACATTTTCTATAGTAATTCTCATTATTAGTAGCGGAAGCGAAGCGAAAGCTACTTAAGTTTTCGTCAGGTCTGTCCGTCCGAGTACCGCGATTATCTCACGCCCAATTTAAGTTTAATTTTGTTTGACCGGAAGTGACCCCCTTGTGGGTCAAAGGTCAAGGCCAAACATATCATTCTATGACAACATGGAAAATGAGCCTTACAAATGTTGGTCGTCTTATAAAGGGAAACTACATTTGTACAGGACAATTTTTTGTGTCCCCCAATGACCTCAAAATGACCTTTTAAAGTCAAACTACTTTTTTATGAAACGACGTTATGATTGTCCCGATGACCCTAGAACCCCCTTGACCTTAAAATGACCTATCAGGGTCATACCCTACTTTTGAATGAAACAAAAAGTTATGATGGTTTAAATGACCCCTTGACCTCAAAATGACCTTTCCAAGTCAAACTATACTTTTGCATGAAACAAAAAGTTATGATGATCCCAATGGCCCTACACCCGGAAATTGGCCCTTGACCTCCGAAAGGACTTCTGTTCCTAGTCAATTTTAATATTTTTCTAATTCTAAATTTTCTATTTCCGCTACTGGTTGGCCGTTTTACCACGGTTTATTTTTTATGCTTAGCAATAGCATTCATAACTACAACTGCATTCTAAAACTACTATTATAATGCATTCCTCTAAAAATACAAGTGCATTCGAAAACTATATTGCACTTGCTCCATACTCGGGCATTTAAATATTAAATTTGATTTTTCTTTTGATTTATGCTGTAAGAAATTGATTTGACCTATACAAACCTGCCCTCATTTTTGTGACTAGTTTGCACAATCTCAGTGTATAGATGTGAGCCGAAACTAGTAAAAGCGACAGTTTAACAACATCAAACAAACATGGTTGATTTGTTCCATTTCACTGGCGCAATACCAAATCTTGTGAAAATATCACCGACTTACAATTCTTACAATATAATACTAAATAATACAGAAGCAACTTGCATTACTACAATCGATCCCAACTCTTTCCATCTCTTTATACTATAAAATTTTTTGTCTGTCTGTCTGTCACCGATGCTTGACAAATGTCGCAGGACGTACAAACGTGATATGTTCTAAACAATGGTGCAGGCAAATGGTGTGGTTTGGGTACAAACACTATGCAAAATGTATATCCGGGTTTGTAAACGGAATAATATAAAAATGTCCAAAATTCGTACGTGTTTTATCATATTTTGCAAAGACCGCCGAAGTTGCAGGTATATACCTGGAAATTATATATCCGGGTTTGTCACGATGAAAAGTCAAATTTAAAAAGGCCCAAAATTTAGCGAGTTTTATCCTCCCATACGCATACTGCCTAAGCTAACGGCGCCGATTTCGGCACATGTGTAAGGTTTGTATCCGTGTTGACTATTCATCTCGGATACTATAAGCTTATAGTCAAAATCCGGGCAAATGGTACTGCCCGTTTTTCAAGGTCAAGGTATATTATTATATACTTAACTTATGATGTCGGTGCACAAATGAGTTTGTATCAATCCAAACTCCGGCCAGAAACTTTTTTACGATTTTTCCAGAGTTAAAGGCGATATGCGGCTTAGTTTAATTTTGATATTTCAGCTAATACAATTCTATCACTTATTGTTAAAAACACATGTGCTATAGTTTCACGTACGGAAGGTTTATGTCTTAAAAATATAATAAAAAACAAAATAATGCTGATGTATGACCATTATTGCGTATAGCTTCATTTGCAACTTAGTTTCAATCAACTGTGATCAACTGAATCGTTCTTTGCGTACTTTTAATTTTAAAAGTTTTAATTGTAAAAAAAATAATCTTCACATAATTGCAGAATGTAATCTGAATGAATGAATATATTACTAATCGGCGTAATAATTATGCTGTGTATTATAAAATTAGTAGTAAAAGTAGTTGTTGGAAATTGCATTCCAGCGTTTGCATATGCATTTAAGGCTATCCGCCCGAATTTATGTCTGCCAAAAGTTTTTTATATGAATTTAATGCAATAATTCTACCACTTCCATAGGCGTTGTTTGGATACTCATCTTCACTTATATCTCCGCAATTTTTACCTGTACGCTCAAGGTGTGTTTCATTCTCATGCATTAAGTACTTCTTCACGTCGCTAATTGTCAAGTCATTTTTCTTGCTCAAAAACAATGCCGCAACTCCAGCTACGTGCGCAGCAGCCATGCTTGTTCCTGCAACA